>SJYW01032461.1:842-15827 GCA_006410735.1 Raphicerus campestris | reverse complement strand
GGTTTGTAAAGAGAAACGGTTAATTAAGCTGTTGGCTGAGATTATTTCAAACAAATCAAAGACGCCCCCACCAAAGGATGAGACTTTGAAGGTACGGCTGCTGAACATTTTAAAAAGCAGCTGTAAGGAAAGAAGAGCAGGGAAAGGAATTGATTCTGACTCCCCATTTTGTGGCTAGAAGCCAGTAAGGATGTAATTAAGTAATGTCTTCACAGTGAACACCTTATCATTGCTAAGATCACATCTAGAAAGACTGATGGACTTTGTCCTTCCACAGTCTAGGCTGGGCCAACACAGGTTGCCCCAGGGAAAATCCGGTCTGACCACTGTTTGANCTCAGTCCATGGAATTTTCCAGGCAAAGAGTACTGGAGTGGGTTGCCATTTCCTGTGTACACAGAGTGTGTACTATGTATGTGGTGTGAGGATGGTTATGAACAAATACCACATGTGTATGTGTGAGCATATGCGTACACTAAGCATATACAAATTATATGTTGAAATGTGGATGTTTATTGATTGTGAGTATGCATTGGAGAAGAAAATGGCACCCCACTCCAGTACTCTTGCCTGGAAAATCCCGTGGACGGAGGAGCCTGGTGGGCTGCAGTCCATGGGGTCGCTAAGAGTCGGATACGATTGAGCGACTTCACTTTCACTTTTCACTTTCATGCATTGGAGAAGGAAATAGCAACCCACTCTTAGTGTTCTTGCCTGGAGAATCCCAGGGATGGGGGAGCCTGGTGGGCTGCCGTCTATGGAGTCATATAGACTCGGACACGACTGAAGTGACTTAGCAGCAGTGAGTATGCATGAGTGTGTGCATGCTCAGTCATGTCTGACTCTTTGTGACCCCTTGGACTGCAGCCCACCAGGCTAGGAAATGGGAACAAAAACCCAACATTCATACTGTGAAACCACAGCAGGCAGTTTGGAAAGGGAGAGTACGGATTGGTGTGGCTGGACTTATCAGATGCAGACTGGAGCACAAAGAGCCAGTAACCAGAAGATAGCTGAAGAGACATGCAGGCATCTCAAAGGAACTTCAACTACTGGTCAAGAGATCCCAGAAAGGACTTCCCTGGTGGTCCAGTGGTTAAGAGTCTGCTTTGCAATGCAGAGGGCAAGGGTTTGATTACTAGTTCGGGAAGATCCCACATGCCGTGGGGCAACCAAGCCTGTGTCCCACAACTACCGAAGTCCAAGCTCTAGAGCCCAAGCTCCGAAACAAGAGAAGCCAGCACGACGAGAAGCCCACGCATAACAACTGGAGAGTAGTCCCTGCTTGCTGCAATGAGAAAAATCTTGCATGCAGCAACAAAGACCCAGCAGAGCCAAAAACTAAAAAGTAAATAAATAAAGAAAAACCCTAGAAAATCTGCTAATATTTGAATGACTATACAACCTGTTCTTTTCAACTCTGGTTACAACAGAAGTTAGTTCCAGGAGTAGGGTGGTTGCGTCAGACGGACCTTCTGAAAATACATGGGACTCACTCTGGTACTGAGATAGGACGGAAGTGGGCAGGACACACCCTTGAAGAATAACACAGACTTTGAGAAAAGCAAGATGCAACAAGAACTGGTGAGAACCAATTAGGTCCAAGATGGCAGAAGATTCGACTTCCAGTAGACCTTGAGCCTCATTATATGCTCATTGGAATAATTAGCATATGCTTAATGACACACCCATGGGCGCCAAGACAGTTCTCAGAATGACTATATACAGTCAAAAAGTGGGCAATGACCCAGTTCCTGGAACTCTTTCTCCCTTCTCCAAGATAGTTGGAATAATCTTTCCACTTCTTAGCCTGTGAAACATCTCAGCTTGTAAAAACTAACCACCCCATATCTCTGGGTGGCTCTCACTTTCTGAGATGGTCTGTATTCTGCCTAAAGGATGTGTGCGTGCATGCTAACTTGCTTCAGACGTATCCAACTCTTTGTGACCCTATGGACTGTAGCCTGCCAAGCTCCTCTGTCCAAGGGATTCTCCAGGCAAGAATCCTGGAGTGGGTTGCCATGCCCTCCTCCAGGGGATCTTCCCAACCCAGGGATTGAACCCATGTCTTATGTCTCCTACATTGTCAGGTGGTTTCTTTACCATTCGTGCCACCTGGGAAGCCCATGAACTGTGTAACTTTCTGAATAAACTTGCTTTCACTTTTCTGAGGTTTGCTCTTGAATTCCTTCCCATGGAAAGCCGAAGACCCTCAGTTGGTGGCCAGTCCCAGGGACCCACTGGAGACCTGGGACATGGCCATCCTCTCATGCCGCATGCTCCTGCAACCTCATTCGAGGAGGTCTGGGGCACTGAGAATTCCCCATCCTGGATCATACACCTTGACTCGGAGGTTTGTAAAGAGAAACGGTTAATTAAGCTGTTGGCTGAGATTATTTCAAACAAATCAAAGACGCCCCCACCAAAGGATGAGACTTTGAAGGTACGGCTGCTGAACATTTTAAAAAGCAGCTGTAAGGAAAGAAGAGCAGGGAAAGGAATTGATTCTGACTCCCCATTTTGTGGCTAGAAGCCAGTAAGGATGTAATTAAGTAATGTCTTCACAGTGAACACCTTATCATTGCTAAGATCACATCTAGAAAGACTGATGGACTTTGTCCTTCCACAGTCTAGGCTGGGCCAACACAGGTTGCCCCAGGGAAAATCCGGTCTGACCGCTGTTTGAGCAGGTGTGGACTCTGAGTGAAGGGGAATTTTGGTGTCTGGGAAGAGTCCTGGGAATGACGGCTTTCTGTTCTCTTTCAAAGACTTCCTTCTTCCTTCTCTGTGAACACGGAGTTCCCACCCAGGTTAAAGTACATCTCTTTCTCCTGAGCAAGCTTTAACCACAGCATATCTGGAGCCTGTGCACCACAGTAGCTTAGAGATAGAAGTTTCTATTTGATTTGGTCTAGTGCTTGTGTTCCCCACTCCAGTACTCTTGCCTAGAAAATCCCATGGATGGAGGAGCCAGGTAGGCTGCAGTCTGTGGGGTCGCAAAGAGTCAGACACGACCAAGAGACTTCCCTTTCACGCTTCACTTTCATGCATTGGAGAAGGAAATGGCAACCCACTCCAGTGTTCTTGCCTGGAGAATCCCGGGGACGGGGGAGCCTGGTGGGGTGCCATCCATGGGGTCACACAGAGTCGGACATGACTGAAGTGACTTAGCAGGAGCAGCAGCAGCAGCAGCAGCAGGGCTTGTGTTCCTGGGCCAGCTGCTGAACCAAGTGGCCATTAAGGGGGCTTCCCCTGGTGGCTTGGTGGATAAGAATCTTGCTGTCAGTGCGGGGGACACAGGTTTGATCCCTGGTTCAGGAAGATCCCACGTGCCAAGGAGAAACTAAGCCCATGTGCCGTAACTACTGTGCCTGAGCTCTAGAGTCTGTGCCCCACTACCAGTGAAGCCACTGGAGGGAGAAGCCCACGCACCTCAAGCAGGGAGTAGCCTTCGCTCGCTGCAACTAGAGAAAGCCTGCACGCAGCAAGATTCAGTGCAGCCATAAATAAATTAATATTTTAAAAACAGCCACTAAGAAGAGAACGCTGGGGTTAAATCAAGTTAGTTGTGGTCTGATTGAAGCTGGGAAGCTGCCAGAAGCCATGCAGATTTTGTCCTTTCGGGTTTATTATGGCTGAGAAAAGTTATCACAGGACCTAATGAAGCCACAGCCTTGCTTCTGATTCTTGTCACTGAAACCCTCTGAGTCCAGTAAGATTGCTGGAGGGTTCACTTTCCAGAAGAGACTCAGGCTTGTCAACTAGATGCCTGGATTTGAATCGAACCAACTCGGCAGGGGGTGTGGGCTCTTTGGGAATCCCCAGGTGTTGAACGCAGCCAGAAATAGATGTCTGAGTGGTACGACCTCCTCTAGCCCATTTGCATTGAAAGAGAGGAACTAGGGAGCCTGGGTTTACTGAGTAAGGTTCATTTCAAAGGACTTCTCTGGTGGTACAGTGGATAAGAATCCACCTACCAATGCAGGGAACACAGGTTCGATTCCTGGTCCGGGAAGATTCCACATAAGGAGCCCATGCCCTGCAACCACTGAGCTGGTGTTCTAGAGGCAATGCTCTGCAACAAGAGAAGCCACTGCAATGAGAAGCCCACATGCCACAGCGAAGAGTAGCTCCCTCTGCCCTTGCTGCAACTAGAGAAAGCCAGTGTGCAGCAACAAGGATCCAGCACTATCAAAAATGAGATAAAAATTTTTTAAGGTTCATTTCAAAGTTCAGCTTTTGCTCATGAGAGTCTCAGCCTTATTGCCCACAAGCTCCAGATAAGGCCACTGAACCTGAAGCCTTCAGTCAACGTGCTTGACTTGGTAACCACATCTCTCTGTGGTTAGGTGTACACCCTCCAGCTGCAGGCTATTGATCTCAGGCTCCTAAAGTCATTAGCTGTGATTCTGGACCAGTGGCTTCACTTCTCTAAAGATGAAAACAGTCCCTGGCACATATACACATGTGGTACATTTTTTATATGATCACATACGAAGCAAAACGTGCTGTTCCGTATGGGCTCTGGGCAAGCGCGACCAGTGGGTTTCCACTTTTCCTACTGGTTGTGTGTGTGTTTGATAGTAAGTAAGTCGCTTCAGTCGTGTCCAACTCTTTGCAACCTTATGGACTGTAGCCCACCAGGCTCCTCTGTCCATGGGATTCTCCAGGCAAGACTACTGGAGCGGGTTGCCGTGCCCTCCTCCAGGGGATCATCTGGACCCAGGGATCGAACCCACCTCCCATGCATCTCTTGCACTGGCAGGCAGGTTCTTTACCACTAGCGCCACCTGGGAAGCCCCTTTAGGTGCAGGAGTCATGGTCAAATCTAGCATTTAGACCCCAGATCAAACACAGCATTGGGAGAAGTCAGACATGACTGTGAGGAGGGCAGACCTAGGGGAGGAATCAGTTTCATCAGAGGCTGGGAATTCTGAGACCAACAAAGTGGCTGCATTGGTCAGATACAGACACAATGGATGGAGCTGACTCTGGGGGCTGTTATTCCAGAGAGTGAGTGAGTGTGTCTATGATTCACCTGCCATGATTGAAGTTTGATTAAAAATAATAATAATAATAGAGTTGAGGACTTCCCAGGGGGTCTAATGGTTAAGAATCCACCTGCCAGTGCAGAGGACACGGGTTTGATCCTGTGTCAGGGAAGATTTCACATGCCACGTGCAACTCAGCTTGTGCCCCAGAACTACGGAGACGCTGCTGTAGAGCCCAGGAACCGGAACAAGAGAAGCCAACCAATGAGAAGCCTTACACCTCTGTTTACCGCAACCAGAGAAAGCCTAGGAGCATCAAGGAAGACCCAGCGGCAACCAAAAAAAAAAAAAGCCTGGGGAGGGGAGGAGACTCGGAAAGCAGGCCCGCCCCGTAGCCCTCCCCCATGTCTTCGGGTCCTCGGGGGTGGGGGGTGCGCTCGCGCAGGGAAAAACCTGGCAGCTGGAGTCCTGGGCAATGTCTTGATCCAAGGCAAGTGGGAGGAGCCTGCCTTTTCCTCCAGCCCTCTGAGGTCAGGAAGTCCATCTCCTTATCTGTCCTCCGCCCTTACAGCTGCATCACACCCTTCAGGGAGGGATGAGAGGGGGGACCCCTGGGGGGGCCATCCCGTTGGGGGTTGCGGTAGGATAGGAACTGAAAGGAACCCCAACTTTGCAGGGGGAATCCAGCCTCCAGGTCCCTCAGAAAAGCAAGATCGCCAAAATCTGCCCATGACTCCTTTTAAAATGTTCTCGTTCTCGTCCAGGCCTCTCTGTTACAGGCCTGGCCTCATCCACTCCGCTCTGGGAGTCTGGTCGCAGCCTCCCCTCCTCGCCTGCATCTGTCCTCACACCAGAGCTCACCCTGTAATTTGCATGTCCGGCTCCGTCAGCTCCGAAAGCCCCGCCCCTTCCTGCCTCCTCTCCCAGGTCGGCTTGGGTACCCACCTCAGTGCCCGCCCAGCCGCAGGACGCCCTCCGCACTTAAACGCTGGGCGTGGACAGCTTCGCCGCATTCACACCTCTCCCTAAAATTCACCCCACGATCACAACGCTGGGAAAGAGCTTAAGACAAACATGTGGGGCTACCGCTTTGACATCCCCGACTTTAGGTCCAGCCTAGAATGGAAGCGCGGACTCCGGATGGAGCTAGGGAGCCAGGGATACGGCCACATCCCGGGCGGGGGCGGGGCCGCAACCGTGGTCTCCGACCAGGGTCTTGCCCTCTGTGCCTCCCAGAGGTGGGGGAGCAGTCACTGCGCCCCGTCCTGGCCGTTCATTTTCAGGTTGCTTCCTGGAAAACAGGTGACAGGAGGGAGGGAGGGAAGCGGCAGGTAGCCTTGGGTGGGGAAGGGAGAGCGGGGGTGATGGAGGGGATGGGGGCTCTGAAGAAGTCTTTGGGCCTAGAAAAGAAAGCAACAAAGACCCTTACTGAATCGGAGAAAACAAAACTGAACTTTAGGTCCCGCCCTGATGCTCCAGGCTGGTTGTATCTATCTGGGGCTTATCACCCCGTATTCAGAAACCTTCCATCCCCTACATCTGCCAGAGACTTAGCCCCTGCCCAGAGAACTTATCACCCCCTGCCCAACTACAAATGCCATCTCAACTAAAGAATACTCAAAACATCCCGCCTGACCAACGTTTCCCTTATCGCTTCCACAAACCTCCCTTTAAATATGAAGCCTCCCTGATCCCTCTTGCGCTCTGCCTGGTCGTTAGGCCGACTGTCGCCCCTCCTTGCCTGAATAAAGGTAACCCACTTCCGTTGAGGTCATCTCTTCTTTTCTGCCTCCGTCCGAACTATACCTTACAGGGTCAAGTATCAGATCTGCCAACAAGGGAGGTGAACGGAGCTGAGGAGGGCGGCCAGCGTGGGGACTGGCAGAAAGATCAGGCAGCCGGCGTGCTGGGACCGGGGTGGTGGGTGCCTGGGCTGTCAGGGGTGGATGCCCGGTTTGCCGAGGCCCCGAGGTGGGGGTGCAGCCCAGAAGGAATCAGAGGTCAAGGAGTGGAGAGCCCGAGTCTCCACTTGCCGCTGGATCCCTGGGATCAAGTCTCGAGTGTGTGTGTGTGTGTATGTGTGTATGTGTTGTGGGGGGGCGGCGGAGAGGACTCCCTGACTCCATCTCTTACCTGGTCGTAAGGTGGCTCTCTCAGCAGCTCAGCGCACACCCTTCCCTCGGGGTCGGCGCCTCTATCAGAATCGCCCCCAACCTTCCAGTACCTGTGGCCGAAAACCCCGCCCAGGATTTACTCTGCCTTCCGGAGGCTCTGGGAGGCGGGGTGGCCAGGCAGGTGACTGGCCGTGACAGGTGAGGCCGGAGCCCCTCCCTTCTCCCGGGGTGTGGCAGGACACTGGGCGGGAGGCAGCCTGGATGAGGGGGACAGGTCCTGCTGGGCCTGGGCTCCCACCTCTCAGCGTCCTACATTCATTTATTTTGGCACTTACCTGGCCTACCGACCTCATCCCATCTTTACAGCAATTCTCTCTCAAGGTACAGCGAGGAACAACTCTAGAGGCACAGAGGTGAAGTAACTTGCCCAAGCCACGTGGCCAGAAAGTCAGAGAAGCTGGAATGTGAAGCCAGGCAGGCCAGATCCTTGGGAAACACCTGCTAGGTAGCAACTCTTCTCAGTTTCCCTTGTTTCAAAAGATTCCTGATGATTGTTGGTATGCTGCTGCTGCTGCTGCTGCTGCTGCTGCTNACTGAAAGGAACCCCAACTTTGCAGGGGGAATCCAGCCTCCAGGTCCCTCAGAAAAGCAAGATCGCCAAAATCTGCCCATGACTCCTTTTAAAATGTTCTCGTTCTCGTCCACGCCTCTCTGTTACAGGCCTGGCCTCATCCACTCCGCCCTGGGAGTCTGGTCGCAGCCTCCCCTCCTCGCCTGCATCTGTCCTCACACCAGAGCTCACCCTGTAATTTGCATGTCCGGCTCCGTCAGCTCCGAAAGCCCCGCCCCTTCCTGCCTCCTCCCCCAGGTCGGCTTGGGTACCCACCTCAGTGCCCGCCCAGCCGCAGGACGCCCTCCGCACTTAAACGCTGGGCGTGGACAGCTTCGCCGCATTCACACCTCTCCCTAAAATTCACCCCACGATCACAACGCTGGGAAAGAGCTTAAGACAAACATGTGGGGCTACCGCTTTGATATCCCCGACTTTAGGTCCAGCCTAGAATGGAAGCGCGGACTCCGGATGGAGCTAGGGAGCCAGGGATACGGCCACATCCCGGGCGGGGGCGGGGCCGCAACCGTGGTCTCCGACCAGGGTCTTGCCCTCTGTGCCTCCCAGAGGTGGGGGAGCAGTCACTGCGCCCCGTCCTGGCCGTTCATTTTCAGGTTGCTTCCTGGAAAACAGGTGACAGGAGGGAGGGAGGGAAGCGGCAGGTAGCCTTGGGTGGGGAAGGGAGAGCGGGGGTGATGGAGGGGATGGGGGCTCTGAAGAAGTCTTTGGGCCTAGAAAAGAAAGCAACAAAGACCCTTACTGAATCGGAGAAAACAAAACTGAACTTTAGGTCCCGCCCTGATGCTCCAGGCTGGTTGTATCTATCTGGGGCTTATCACCCCGTATTCAGAAACCTTCCATCCCCTACATCTGCCAGAGACTTAGCCCCTGCCCAGAGAACTTATCACCCCCTGCCCAACTACAAATGCCATCTCAACTAAAGAATACTCAAAACATCCCGCCTGACCAACGTTTCCCTTATCGCTTCCACAAACCTCCCTTTAAATATGAAGCCTCCCTGATCCCTCTTGCGCTCTGCCTGGTCGTTAGGCCGACTGTCGCCCCTCCTTGCCTGAATAAAGGTAACCCACTTCCGTTGAGGTCATCTCTCCTTTTCTGCCTCCGTCGGAACTATACCTTACAGGGTCAAGTATCAGATCTGCCAACAAGGGAGGTGAACGGAGCTGAGGAGGGCGGCCAGCGTGGGGACTGGCAGAAAGATCAGGCAGCCGGCGTGCTGGGACCGGGGTGGTGGGTGCCTGGGCTGTCAGGGGTGGATGCCCGGTTTGCCGAGGCCCCGAGGTGGGGGTGCAGCCCAGAAGGAATCAGAGGTCAAGGAGTGGAGAGCCCGAGTCTCCACTTGCTGCTGGATCCCTGGGATCAAGTCTCGAGTGTGTGTGTGTGTGTGTGTGTGTGTGTGTATGTGTTGTGGGGGGGGCGGCGGAGAGGACTCCCTGACTCCATCTCTTACCTGGTCGTGGATGGANCAAGGAAGACCCAGCGGCAACCAAAAAAAAAAAAAGCCTGGGGAGGGGAGGAGACTCGGAAAGCAGGCCCGCCCCGTAGCCCTCCCCCATGTCTTCGGGTCCTCGGGGGTGGGGGGTGCGCTCGCGCAGGGAAAAACCTGGCAGCTGGAGTCCTGGGCAAAGTCTTGATCCAAGGCAAGTGGGAGGAGCCTGCCTTTTCCTCCAGCCCTCTGAGGTCAGGAAGTCCATCTCCTTATCTGTCCTCCGCCCTTACAGCTGCATCACACCCTTCAGGGAGGGATGAGAGGGGGGACCCCTGGGGGGGCCATCCCGTTGGGGGTTGCGGTAGGATAGGAACTGAAAGGAACCCCAACTTTGCAGGGGGAATCCAGCCTCCAGGTCCCTCAGAAAAGCAAGATCGCCAAAATCTGCCCATGACTCCTTTTAAAATGTTCTCGTTCTCGTCCAGGCCTCTCTGTTACAGGCCTGGCCTCATCCACTCCGCTCTGGGAGTCTGGTCGCAGCCTCCCCTCCTCGCCTGCATCTGTCCTCACACCAGAGCTCACCCTGTAATTTGCATGTCCGGCTCCGTCAGCTCAGAAAGCCCCGCCCCTTCCTGCCTCCTCTCCCAGGTCGGCTTGGGTACCCACCTCAGTGCCCGCCCAGCCGCAGGACGCCCTCCGCACTTAAACGCTGGGCGTGGACAGCTTCGCCGCATTCACACCTCTCCCTAAAATTCACCCCACGATCACAACGCTGGGAAAGAGCTTAAGACAAACATGTGGGGCTACCGCTTTGATATCCCCGACTTTAGGTCCAGCCTAGAATGGAAGCGCGGACTCCGGATGGAGCTAGGGAGCCAGGGATACGGCCACATCCCGGGCGGGGGCGGGGCCGCAACCGTGGTCTCCGACCAGGGTCTTGCCCTCTGTGCCTCCCAGAGGTGGGGGAGCAGTCACTGCGCCCCGTCCTGGCCGTTCATTTTCAGGTTGCTTCCTGGAAAACAGGTGACAGGAGGGAGGGAGGGAAGCGGCAGGTAGCCTTGGGTGGGGAAGGGAGAGCGGGGGTGATGGAGGGGATGGGGGCTCTGAAGAAGTCTTTGGGCCTAGAAAAGAAAGCAACAAAGACCCTTACTGAATCGGAGAAAACAAAACTGAACTTTAGGTCCCGCCCTGATGCTCCAGGCTGGTTGTATCTATCTGGGGCTTATCACCCCGTATTCAGAAACCTTCCATCCCCTACATCTGCCAGAGACTTAGCCCCTGCCCAGAGAACTTATCACCCCCTGCCCAACTACAAATGCCATCTCAACTAAAGAATACTCAAAACATCCCGCCTGACCAACGTTTCCCTTATCACTTCCACAAACCTCCCTTTAAATATGAAGCCTCCCTGATCCCTCTTGCGCTCTGCCTGGTCGTTAGGCCGACTGTCGCCCCTCCTTGCCTGAATAAAGGTAACCCACTTCCGTTGAGGTCATCTCTCCTTTTCTGCCTCCGTCGGAACTATACCTTACAGGGTCAAGTATCAGATCTGCCAACAAGGGAGGTGAACGGAGCTGAGGAGGGCGGCCAGCGTGGGGACTGGCAGAAAGATCAGGCAGCCGGCGTGCTGGGACCGGGGTGGTGGGTGCCTGGGCTGTCAGGGGTGGATGCCCGGTTTGCCGAGGCCCCGAGGTGGGGGTGCAGCCCAGAAGGAATCAGAGGTCAAGGAGTGGAGAGCCCGAGTCTCCACTTGCTGCTGGATCCCTGGGATCAAGTCTCGAGTGTGTGTGTGTGTGTGTGTGTGTGTGTGTATGTGTTGTGGGGGGGGCGGCGGAGAGGACTCCCTGACTCCATCTCTTACCTGGTCGTGGATGGACGTAAGGTGGCTCTCTCAGCAGCTCAGCGCACACCCTTCCCTCGGGGTCGGCGCCTCTATCAGAATCGCCCCCAACCTTCCAGTACCTGTGGCCGAAAACCCCGCCCAGGATTTACTCTGCCTTCCGGAGGCTCTGGGAGGCGGGGTGGCCAGGCAGGTGACTGGCCGTGACAGGTGAGGCCGGAGCCCCTCCCTTCTCCCGGGGTGTGGCAGGACACTGGGCGGGAGGCAGCCTGGATGAGGGGGACAGGTCCTGCTGGGCCTGGGCTCCCACCTCTCAGCGTCCTACGTTCATTTATTTTGGCACTTACCTGGCCTACCGACCTCATCCCATCTTTACAGCAATTCTCTCTCAAGGTACAGCGAGGAACAACTCTAGAGGCACAGAGGTGAAGTAACTTGCCCAAGCCACGTGGCCAGAAAGTCAGAGAAGCTGGAATGTGAAGCCAGGCAGGCCAGATCCTTGGGAAACACCTGCTAGGTAGCAACTCTTCTCAGTTTCCCTTGTTTCAAAAGATTCCTGATGATTGTTGGTATGCTGCTGCTGCTGCTGCTGCTGCTGCTGCTGCTAAGTCGCTTCAGTCCTGTCCGACTCTGTGCGACCCCATAGACGGCAGCCCACCAGGCTCCCCCGTCCCTGGGATGCTGCAGGAAAGAAAACTGGAGTGGGCTGCCATTTCCTTCTCCAAAGCATGAACGCGAAAAGTGAAAGTGAAGTCACTCAGTCGTGTCCGACTCTTAGAGAACCCATGGACTACAGCCTACTAGGCTCCTCCGTCCGTGGGATTTTCGAGGAGTGGGTTGCCAGTGACTTCTCCGGATTGTTGGTATATTCTGGGTCCAATCCTGAATATTCACTGGAAGGACTGATGCTGAAGCTGAAGCCCCTGAAGAGCCGATTCATTGGAAAAGACCCTGATGCTGGGAGAGATTGAGGGCAAAAGAAGGGGGCAACAGAGGATGAGATGATTGGATGACATCACCGACTCAATGGACATGAATTTGAGCAAGCTCCAGGAGATGGTGATGGACAGGGGAGCCTGGTGTGCTGCAGTCCATGGAGTTGCAAAGAGTTGGACACAACTGAGTGACTGAGATTAGTTAGATATTATTATTTTCTCATATCTAGAAAAGCACTAAATACCTTCACGGTGTTATCTGCTCCTTGGTGACTAGCAGAAGACCTTTTGTAAGATAAGCACTTCACTGCATGAGGTCCCCTTCACCAAAATCACATATATTGACCTTCCCCCGCCACCTCTTTGGAACAGGTTCTCAGAGCTATCTGAGGTGCTGTCTCCCAGACTGAAGTCTCTATTTTGACTCAAGTAAAACGTAACTCGCAACTCTCACGCTGTGCATCTTTTGAAAGTCAACAGCAGGAAGCCCCTTTCCCCATCATTTTAGCAGAGCTGTATTGTAAATAACTTAAAAAAAAGTATTTATGTTTTGGCTGCACTGGCTCTTCATTGCTGTGAGGCTTTTCTCTGGTTGCGGCGAGCAGGCTTCTCATTGCGGTGGCTTCTCTTGCGTGGAGCACAGGGCATGTGGTTTCAGCAGTTGCCACACATGGGTTCAGTAGTTGTGGCACACGGGCCTAGTTTCTCCGCAGTATGTGGGATCCTCCCAAACCAGGGATTGAACCCATGTCCCCTGCATCCTTCACCAATGAGCCACCAGGGAAGCCCATAACTGGTATGTCAGACGGTGCTTGTCTCAGGCTGCCAAACTCAGGCATAAGATTGATGAAGAATGTAACTGGTGGGGGGAGGGCGGGCGGTGAGGCGGGCATCGCCAGAGCCCCCAGCAGTCCCGAAACACTGAAAGAGGAGCCAGCAGTGCCCCCACTGCCTATCAGGTGACAGGAGATCCCTTCACCATCTACAAATGTCCCTCCTCAGCCTTCCCTTGCTTAAAAAAAAAAAAAAAGGAACCTGAATCCAATCAGGCCTCTCACTGTTATCAGCTGTTTTCAGAAAACAGAAGGATAAAATTGCCAGTAAATCAACACCATAAGGACAAGGTCGGCCAAGTCCAGGAACTGAATCACTGGCTACAGGATGAATGACCTTGGTTCCTCCAAGAGTCAGTGATGTGAAAAAAAAGCAGCAGGGGGGCTTATAATACATGCAAAATAGATGTGAGACTCAGAAGCAGAGTTTTTTTTCAGCTGTATGAATGTCCAACAAGTTGTTGAAAAATCATGAGTGTGCAGGATAATTTTTCACTGTGTTAACTTTTAGCAGTCCTGACCACTCCCTGCTCCATTCGCTACTGTCGAAAAATAACTGTGACAACAGAGAACGCCCTCATATGTTCCCCAAATGGCCCCTGAGGGACAGTACTCCTGATCTGAGAACTTGAACTCTTCTGTTCTGTCTCAGGAACTAGGGTGCACTGGTAAACTCTTGAAGAAAACCCTGCATTTTATCAATTTCCATGGTGCGAAGAGTCTTACCATGACTAATAGCTTCATAGGGTGTAATTTTCTGTATGAAACGAACAGATCAGGCAAATCAGGAAAGACAGAAAGTGGCTGCCAAGGGCTGAGGGGAGGGAGGGAATAGGGAGTGCTTGTGATGGGCTTCTTTTTGAGGGCATGGACAATGTTCAGAAATTTGATAGGGGTGATGGTTGTACAAGATTCTGAGTGCGCTAAAATATCCCTGTGCCGTATACTTCAAAGTGGCAAACTGATTTTTGCTGTAGTCAGCCTGTCATATCGAAATGACGCCAGACTCTGTGGCGGGGCTCCAGGGCACAAAAGCCTTTCTGTGACCCCTTCCTTGAATTCCAAAGGGCAGGTTCCAACAGGTGCCAACACGGGAAGGGAGGGCCAGTCAAGAAACAGTGCTGGGACTTCCCTAGTGGTCCAGGGGCTAAGACACTGTGTTCTCAATGTATGCAGGGGGCCGGGGTTAATCACTGGCCTAGAAACTAGATCCCACATGCTGCAACTAAGAGTTTACATGCCTCAATTAAGAGCCTGCATGCCACTACTAAGGTTCAGAAGGTAAAGAGCCCACTCGCCAAAGCAGGAGACACAAAAGACACAGGTTCGATACCTGGGTCAGGAAGATCCTCTGGAGAAGGAAATGACATCCTACTTCAGTATTCTTGCCTGGAGAATCCCATGGACAGAGAAGCCTAGCGGGCTACAGTCCATTGGGTCGCACAGTTGGACACCACTGAGTTCGTGCATGTGCATGCACACACACACACACACACACACACACACACACACACAACTAAAGATCCTACATGCCACATCAAAGATCTGGTGCAGTCAAAAAAATAGATATTTATTTTGAAAATCCTCATTATTAAGAAAAAAAAAAAAGAAACATTAGTGTGGGCTTGGGGCAGGGTCCTGGTTCCCCTTCAAGGGATAACATTATCTCTGAGATCTTCTGCAGAACTAAAACCCCACCAAATGCTGTATTCAACGCATTGACATTCTTGGGCATCTTTACCTCACCTTCCCAGGCTTCCTCATTCCATCTGTAAACATTTCACGGTGCTCCTCAGACTGATGAGAATATTTTTAAAATATGTAACAAGCACCTTGCCGTTACTACATCTAAATATTAACAGTCATCTCTGAATACCACGTAATACCCAGCCTACATTATAATTTCCTGGATGATCTCAAAGCCGTCTTTGTTCTTTGAATCACCACCAACTACATCCTCATGCAAAAGTGAAAATCCTCTGGTCCCTGCCCCAGAGCCCACCTGTAATGGCACACTGTGCTTTTATTTTTATTTTTTTGTTTCTAATGGCTTTTTATTTTATTTTTTTATATTTATTTTTTTAATACTTTATTCTGCTTTACAATACTGTATTGGTTTTGCCATACATTGACATGAATCAGCCACAGGTGTACACGATCTCCCAATGCCAAAGCCCCCTCCCACCTCCCACCCCACACCATCTCCCCGGATC
>SJYW01032460.1:0-13873 GCA_006410735.1 Raphicerus campestris | reverse complement strand
TCCACGGAAAAAACTCATGCCTTCTTACCAGGAGCAAACTCTAGAGATGTAAGTGATGTCTAACATGACAGTAACTTCTGCTATGCTCATTTTACTCATTTGGCACAGCCATCTGATCTCTCTGCCTTTAGACTTTCTGGTCAACGATGCCACCTGTAACCTCAGGAGACACATACTATTTTCTAGGTAGTCCTGTTGAAGACCCAATACCTAGGTTTAAGATTAGAAAATGGAAGCTAGTGGAAGATGCCATAAATTGCAAATATTAGAAATGAGAAAGAGAAATCTAATATTTTCAAAGACATGATTTTATATATAAATCCAGAACAAAATATTGAATTGGGAAGTATATTTGTTGCCTTATTATACTGCCTTATAGACCATCCAGTACTACGTTAAATAGACATAATGATCATGAGCATTCTTGTTCCATGTTATGTTTCCACCTAGAAATTTTTTTTTTAATTTTAAAATTATGGATTCATCGACTTTAACAGGTAGAAAGCCTATTGATATTTTAAAAGTTGAGTTTTGAAACAAATTTGTCCAGTCACTTCCTCTAAATTTTTTAATTTATTGACATAAAGTTGTTCTTTTGTTAGATGTTTTGGGGGTATGTAATATTGCCCGTTTTCTTTTGTGATGTTGTTATTCTGTGTATTCCTTTTTTTTTCCTTGAGTAGTGTTTCTGGAGGTTCATCATTTTGTTAACCTTTTTAAAGAACAGTTTTAATGTTCTTGACTTTCTCTGTTATGTGTTTATTTTCTATTTAATCTATTTCTTTTTCAGTTTTATCTAGTTTTTATTGGCAAATTTTAGNTATTCTGTGTATTCCTTTTTTTTTTTTCCCTTGAGTAGTGTTTCTGGAGGTTCATCATTTTGTTAACCTTTTTAAAGAACAGTTTTAATGTTCTTGACTTTCTCTGTTATGTGTTTATTTTCTATTTAATCTATTTCTTTTTCAGTTTTATCTAGTTTTTATTGGCAAATTTTAGTATGTCATTCCTTTCCTTGGTTCTTGATGTAAACTAGTAAAGTATTACTATTCAAACTTTCCTCTTTTCTAATACCTACAAGTAAGCCTACCTAGTTCCTCCTAAGCGCTGCCTTCTGTGTTTCCCACATGTTGTGGTATTCCATGTTTAAAATACTTTCTAATTACTATTCTGACTAATTTTTTGGTTTTGGAGGTGTTTAGAAATGTGGTACTTAAGTATCTGAAATTTGGTAATTTTTGTTATATATATTTTTGATCATTTCTAACTCCACTATAATCAAAGAAAATATTCTGTATGTTATACAGTAAGTCCCCTACCTTTAAGCTGGGAAACTTTCAAAGATGTGAACGTGCACTGACATGTCCAATCACATAAGCTGGTTCATGTGTCTGGCATACATTGTCATGTTCATGAATTCTCTGTAATTGTGCTTTTGTGTACTTTACAATACTGTATAGTACAGTAGTACAGTATATTTATTTCAAGCCCAAAGTGTCCAGAAGCAAATGTGAGAGCAGTGGTCATGAAGCTGGTACTGCTAAGAAGCACCACGTGATGACAAAGCAAGAGTAGAAATGATTGAGTCAAGCAATGGGAATAGATGGTAGATGTCACTCATAAAATGAATTGTTCAACTATCAGCATGATTGTAAAGAGCAAGACAAAATCATTGAACGTATAAAGTGTGCTGTGCCAGTAATGTCAACAATAATACAGAAGGAACATGGAAAAATGATGGAGAAGATAGAGAAATTTATCAGTGTGTGGATGCAGAATCAGCATCAATGTTGAGTCCTGCTCAACTTAATGCTGATTTAAGAGAAAGATAAAAGCCTGTATGAAGACTTGAAAAAGAAACACAGTGAAGAATCAGAGAGTGCATCTTTTAATGTCAGCCAAAGAGTCAGACACGACTGAACGACTGAACTGAACTGAACTGATGACTTGTTTCATTAGATAAAGGCTAGAGTCAAACTTCACAACACAAAAGTGAGTAAGGAGACAGTGAGTGCGGATGTGGTAGATGCCTGAGGACTTCCTGAAAGTCCTTGAGAAAGTGTTGATGAAGGCATGTATTTACCTGAACAGCTTTTTAATGTGGATGAGCTAGAACTACACTGGAAGAGGATACCAGACTGAAGTGATATCAGTGAGGAGGAAAAGTTAATGACAAGCTATAAGGTAGCAAAGGGTAAGCTAACTCTGTTGTTTGATGGCAGTGCTTCCAGTGATATGAAGCTGAAGCCTCTCTTAGTTTATCACTTAGAGAACCCAAGAACATAGGAAAAGGCTCACTTCCTATTATGTGGAAGAGTAACCCCCAATCCTGGGTCACACAGGTCATTTTCCAAGACTTGTTTTTCCACCACTTTATCTAAGAGGTAGAGAAAACATCGCTTGGGGGGAGGACATCCCATTCAACATTCTTTTGCTGCTTGTCAGTGCTACAGGCCAACCCCCATTCATGGACAACTTTCATCCCATCGTCAGAGTAGTTCATCTTCCACCAAATACTACATCACTCATCAAACCTACAGACCAGGGAGTTATAGCAACTTTCAAGAAATATTATTTACATCACACTTTTCATCATCCAGTAAAGGTGAGTGACAAATCAGGAAGAACCTTGTTGCAATTTTGGAAGAACTATAATATCTACAAGGCCATNCGTGATGACAAAGCAAGAGTAGAAATGATTGAGTCAAGCAATGGGAATAGATGGTAGATGTCACTCATAAAATGAATTGTTCAACTATCAGCATGATTGTAAAGAGCAAGACAAAATCATTGAACGTATAAAGTGTGCTGTGCCAGTAATGTCAACAATAATACAGAAGGAACATGGAAAAATGATGGAGAAGATAGAGAAATTTATCAGTGTGTGGATGCCGAATCAGCATCAATGTTGAGTCCTGCTCAACTTAATGCTGATTTAAGAGAAAGATAAAAGCCTGTATGAAGACTTGAAAAAGAAACACAGTGAAGAATCAGAGAGTGCATCTTTTAATGTCAGCCAAAGAGTCAGACACGATTGAACGACTGAACTGAACTGAACTGATGACTGGTTTCATTAGATAAAGGCTAGAGTCAAACTTCACAACACAAAAGTGAGTAAGGAGACAGTGAGTGCGGATGTGGTAGATGCCTGAGGACTTCCTGAAAGTCCTTGAGAAAGTGTTGATGAAGGCATGTATTTACCTGAACAGCTTTTTAATGTGGATGAGCTAGAACTACACTGGAAGAGGATACCAGACTGAAGTGATATCAGTGAGGAGGAAAAGTTAATGACAGGCTATAAGGTAGCAAAGGGTAAGCTAACTCTGTTGTTTGGTGGCAGTGCTTCCAGTGATATGAAGCTGAAGCCTCTCTTAGTTTATCACTTAGAGAACCCAAGAACATAGGAAAAGGCTCACTTCCTATTATGTGGAAGAGTAACCCCCAATCCTGGGTCACACAGGTCATTTTCCAAGACTTGTTTTTCCACCACTTTATCTAAGAGGTAGAGAAAACATCGCTTGGGGGGAGGACATCCCATTCAACATTCTTTTGCTGCTTGTCAGTGCTACAGGCCAACCCCCATTCATGGACAACTTTCATCCCATCGTCAGAGTAGTTCATCTTCCACCAAATACTACATCACTCATCAAACCTACAGACCAGGGAGTTATAGCAACTTTCAAGAAATATTATTTACATCACACTTTTCATCATCCAGTAAAGGTGAGTGACAAATCAGGAAGAACCTTGTTGCAATTTTGGAAGAACTATAATATCTACAAGGCCATAAAAACCATTGACTTTGCTTAGCATAAGGTTACAGCCATTACCCTTTAAAAAAGTCTTCAGTGACTTTGTGATCCTCAGTGAAAAACTGGAGCTAGAACTGCAAGAAGAACTCCTTGCTGGGCAATAGGAAGAGGTTACCAATGAAGAAGATCTGATGGAGTTGAGAAAGAGAAAGAATGAAGAGAGATAAGAGGAAGAGGAAGTAATTGAAGAGCCAAAGGGATTCACGATGCAGGAAATGGCAAGCGAAATTTTTTTATCTGTTGAGTCAATATTAGTTTTTGAGGAACGGTATCTGAATGCAGAATGGTACACAAAGGTTGCAACAACACTTCAGAAGAATATCCAGTGCTACCATATCATCTGTGATAAGAAAAAAAAAATCAAAGAGCTACTATCCAGACATTTCTGGATTGCTTTTCCAGAGGGTAGATAGACTTGAATCCAGAATTGAAGGAACCAGAACCTGTGCCATCAATGTCAGGCATGAGTGAAATTGCAGATTGCCCTCCTTCTCCTATTGCTGATGATCCTTCAGCTCTACCATTTCTCACCTTCTCTCCTTCCTCCTGGACCTCTCTGGTGGCTCAGACAATAGAGCAACTGCTTACAGTGCAGGAGACCTGGGTTGGGAAGATCTCCTGGAGAAGGAAACAGCAACCCACTCCAGTATTCTTGCCTGGAAAATCCCGTGGACAGAGGAACCTGGTAGGCTACAGTCCATGGGGTTGCAAAGAGTCAGGCTCAACTGAACGACTTTCGTTTCCTTTCTTTCTTTTCTCCCTCCTCCAGTCAGTAATTCTTCTTGCCTGTTCACTCAATGCCAGCTTCTGTATGCCAACTGTTGTACTGTACTACTGTACTTTTCAAGGTGATGGCTTAGATGGTAAAGCATTTGCCTGCAATGCAGGAGACCTGGGTTCAATCCCAAGGTTGGAAAGATCTCCTGGAGAAGGAAATGGCAACCCACTCCAGTACTCTTGCCTGGAAAATCCCATGGATGGAGGAGCCTGGTAGGCTACAGTCCATGGGGTTGCAGAGTTGGACACGACTGAGCAACTTCACTTTCATACTGTAAGATTAAAAATGTTTTCTTTATTTTGTGTGTTTATTTCTTATGCTTTTTTAATGTGAAAAATACTATAAAATCTATTACAGTACCGTAATATATAGCTGATTGTGTTAGTCAGGGACCTAGGCTAACTTTGTTGCACTTACAGACTGATTGGACCTATGACTGTGCTCTCAGATGGAATTTGTTCATATGTAGGGGACTGACTTGTATGTTAATTTCATCATTATAAATCTGGAGAGACTGGTTTTGTGACCCACAGATGGCCTTTTATATAAAGTATTTCTAGTAGGTAGAAACAGAGTATACTGCTTTATTGTTAAGGACAGTGTTCCATATCTGTTAATTATTGTTTTTGTCAATTATGTTTTCCTGTTGGCTGTTTTCTTTTCTATTAATTACAAGAAGAATTTACGTTAATATTTTTTCAGTATTTTTGAAATTTGTCTATTCTTCTTTTCAATTCTGTAAGAGTTTGTTCTTTTGGTGCTGTAGTATTAAGTCCATAAAAATTTAAGATTGTTATATATTTCAATTGAATTGATCTTTTTCTTGTTGCTGGGATAATTAATTTTACATATTAACCTAACTAGGCCATGGGTCCCGGTTATTTGGTCCAATAATCTGGGTGTGTCTGTGAGAATGTTTTTGGATGAGATTAATGTTGAATTGGTAGACTGAGTAAGCAGATTGCTCTCCTCAGTGTGGGGGAACCCCAACTACTAGCTAAAGGTCTCAATGGAGCAGAAGTCTGACTCTTGCCAGAGTAACAGAGAACTGCTTCTGCCTAGTTGCCTTGCAGGTCTAGGGATTTATTATCCTCCGTAACTGCGTGAGCCATGTCTCCCTACTTCTGTGGTGGTGGTGGTTTAGTCACTACGTTGTGTCTGACTCTTGTGACCCCACGAACTGTAGCTCACCAGGCTCCTCTGTTTATGGGATTCTCCAGGCAAGAATACTGGAGTAACTTGCCATTTCCTTCTCCAGGGGATCATCCTGACCCAGCGATTGAACCCAAGTCTTCTGCATTGCAGGCAGATTCTTTACCCACAGAGCTACGACGAAGCCCTATATCTATATATCTTTATATCATCTCCTGTTGGTTGTTTCTCTGGAGAATCCTAATAAAATTGTTACAAGATATTTCTCTCTATGTATAGTTTTTCATGGCATGTTTTTTCATCCTTTTTCTTTCAAACTTTCTATGTCTTTTAATATAAGGCATATCCATTGAAAGCAGTGTATAGTTTGATTTTTTTCTATTCAGTCTGAGAATTTTTTAAAAAATTTGGAGTAGTTAATCCATTTAAATTTCATATAATAAATATAAGTAATGATACATGTGGAATTTAAATTTATTATCTTTATATATTCAGGTTTTTTTGTTTTGTTTTGATTTTCCCCCTCCACTCTTATTTTCTTTTAGAATAATTGTATAATTTAAAGTATTTCTTTATTTTCTTAGCTTTTAATTATATACATATATTTATTATTTAAGTGATAGCCATAGAGCAGGAGTCCCCAGCCTTTGGGATTTGACGCCTGATCATCTCAAGTAGATGAAATAATAACAGAAATAAAGTACACGATGAATGTAATATGCTTGAATCATCCTGACACCATTCCCTTCTCTCCAGTTCATGGAAAGCTAAAAGCAAAAAAAAAAAAAAAAGGTTAGGGATTGCTGCACCAGAGGTTTCAACAGTCTACTTTTTAATTAATATTTTTATCAATTCCTGGACTTTATACATTTTAAGTTTATTTGCCTACCTCCTAGACTTTTTTCTATTGTTATATATTTTAATGATATATATAAAAACAAGTATAGATACATATATATGTGTATTTGTATGCATATATGTGTAAAGTACATATATGTGTATACACACACACATTTCAAACTCCACTAGATATTATTATTTACAACAGTCAATATTCATTTAGATTTACCCTCAGGTCAATACTTTCAAAACTTACCCATCCTTTGCTTTACTCTGCTTCTGCTTTGGGAAGTTCTGCTTCCTAAAGAACAATTTTGTTATATCTTTTAGCGCAGTTGCCCTTGAAATGACTTTTCTCATGTTATTTATCTGAAAATTTCTGCATCTCACCACCTTTCTAAGGATGTGTCACTGATGGAAGGCGTCTAGGTTGGCATTTATTTTTTTCAGGACTTTAAACTGTCATTTCATTGCCTTCCGACTTGCATCATGTTGCTCAGTAAGCTGTCAGTCTTATTGTCTGTCACTCCTTTGAAGGTAAATTTTCCTTTTCTGCCACTCTAGCTTCTTTTAAGTTCTTTTTTTTTCCTTTCCTTTTTCAGTGCTTCCCTGGTGGCTCAGAGGTTAAAGCATCTGCCTGCAGTGTGGGAGACCAGGGTTTGATCCCTGGGTCAGGAAGATTCCCCTGGAGAGGGAAACAGCAACCCACCCCAGTATTCTTGCCTGTAGAATCCCATGGGCGGACAGTGGGCTACAGTCCACGAGGTCACAAAGAGTCGGACACAACTGAGTGACTTCACTTTTCAGTGACTGTACAGCTCAGATGCCTATCCTCTTTGATCTCAGAGCTTTTTGATATGTTTTATGCTTGATGTTGCCAGCTAGCTTTTATCCATTTTGGAATATTCTCTGCCCAATATATGTGCAAATATTCTTTCATTCCATTGATTCTTGTACTCCAATTTCAGGCATGTTAGATAATTTTAGTATTCCAATATGACTTTCCTTCTCTCTTTTATATATTTTTATTTCTTTTTCTAACTTTATTTTTCTGCTCCTCTGTTTCCAAGTTAATAATCTTCTTTTCTGCAGCATCCAGTAAGCATATCTATTAAATTCAGAATTTAATTTATTGTAAGTTTATTTTTATAGAATTTCCACTTGACTGTTTTTAATGAGTTTCATTTTCCTAGTAGAGTTTTTTATCTTATTGGTTTTCTTGGAGACATTAACATTGTTACTTTAAAGTCCCTGTTTGATTGCTATAACATATAAATGGTCTACCTGTGCATCTTTTTCTGTCATATGGATTTTGCTCTTGCTGTTTTGGTCATTTAGTGAATACCACAGATCTTTAGGAAAAGTTATAGAGAAGTTAGACAGTTATAAAAGGACTATATGATATTTCTTTCTCCAAAGAGAATTTAATTTCCTTTTGTTAGCAAAGAAACCACCTTTAGCCATGCATGTATTTAAACTATTTCAGAATTTTTGAGTCCTGTTCTATTCCCAGTTTGCCTTTACATTACTGTGAAAACCTTTGGGAACCTCAGCAGAAAGTCTTAAGTATTTTTCCTATCCCACCTCTTTGAAGGAGCTTACCTGAGAGTTGCATAATCACACTTCTAATAGAAACAATGTTACAAAAGCCTATTCAAATTGCATTTTAGGTTCAATGCCCTACATAGTTTCAGTTCAGTTCAGTCCCTCAATCTCGTCCGACTCTTTGCGACCCCATGAATCGCAGCACGCCAGGCCTCCCTGTCCATCACCAACTCCCAGAGTTCACTCAAACTCACGTCCATCGAGTCAGTGATGCATCCAGCCATCTCATCCTCTGTTGTCTCCTTCTCCTCCTGCCCCCAATCCCTCTCAGCATCAGAGTCTTTTCCAATGAGTCAACTCTTCGCATGAGGTGGCCAAAGTACTGGAGTTTCAGCTTTAGCCTCATTCCTTCCAAAGAACACCCAGGACCGATCTCCTTTAGAATTCACAGGTTGAATCTCCTTGCACATAGTTTAGAGTGAAGCTTTTCCCCTCTGGAATGGATGTAGTTCAAAAGTCTAGAAAGTTTACACAAAGTTGAGTCATATGATTTATGACCCAATAAACACTGTTGATATGTGACCACTTGAGAACAAAATGTTTGAAAAGTGATCAACATCACAAATTCATTAAAGTTTTTTTTTTAAGCTTCTCTTATCTTCTCTAATGTAATGATGGATTTATTAGGTAAGAGAATACTGGAGAGCAATGTGTTATATATTATGGATTCAGTATGTTTTTGATAAAATTCCATATATCATAGTTCCAAAAACATCAATTTTAGAATACTAGGATTTATATGGTATTTATCTAAAAAGCAAGGAAGTTTAGAAGAAAGAATGTTTAGATGTAAAAGTTACTCTGCATTGTTAGGCAGATATTACTCCCATCTTCTGTGCTTTTTGTCACATTACATGCACTTTTATTATGACATCAGTATATGAATTATAGTTATTTGTCATTTTGCCTCCTTTCTAGACTGCAAGATCTTTCATGTCAGAGAGTGATATATTTTCATTTCTAGATCCTCAGTGTCTAACAAAATACCTGACAGGCATTAGGAATTCTTTCTACTATTGGCTAGAAATGGTAATTTTCATAATTAGTAAAATATTTTAAATTTTAACCTGAGTCAAAAATCCTCAAAATTTTTCAAGGTATGTAAGTTCCCAAGTGTGAAAGGTGGGAAACATTTTTTTCCTCTGAGAAAATAAACATTGTGTGTGAAAAGATCTGGTTTCAAAAAATGTTTTTCCTCAGCTAAAGAGAATTAATAGAACAGAAGTCACTGTGGACAAGAAGGGGTCTTCACTTTCCTCATTTGTAAAATAGGTGATGGACAAGAGTCAGTGCTTCTAAAGTATTTTATTTTGCTTTGAAAATACTTCTTTAACATTACCTTTCCCTGCTGTAGAGTTTTAGGTAGTGCTCAGGAACCAGGGATGTCGAGCTGGAGTCTTCACCAGTCTCTCTGCCCTGCTCGTTATGAGGGCTCTCTGCTAAGATTAGAGGATTGGAAAGATAAGGGCTGACCTAGGAGTTGTGCCATTGTAAATCTAAGCATAGGAAATGTCCTATTACTTGCTTAAAAGAAAAAAAATTCATTTGAAACAAGATATCATTGGCTTCTTAGTATAGAAATTCTTAAAGTTAAAAGTTTTGTTATACAACAATTAATTGAGCCAGAGGATTTATGTTGAATAATTTACCTAATAAGACCTGTCAATGTAGTTTGGTATTAATTGCCAAGTTACTTCAAATATAATAGCTTCAGTTTTATAACTAACTTGACTGCCAGCTGATAACAGTTTAGTGTGTATTTTAGGAAACAGTAGCACTCCCTCTGAGAATATAAATATGAAGAAAGTAGAGCAGGAAGTATTAGCTAAGGTGAAAGTGAAAGTGAAATCGCTCAGTTGTGTCCGACCCTGCGACCCTGTGGACTGTAGCCTACACGGCTCATCCCNTAATGATGGATTTATTAGGTAAGAGAATACTGGAGAGCAATGTGTTATATATTATGGATTCAGTATGTTTTTGATAAAATTCCATATATCATAGTTCCAAAAACATCAATTTTAGAATACTAGGATTTATATGGTATTTATCTAAAAAGCAAGGAAGTTTAGAAGAAAGAATGTTTAGATGTAAAAGTTACTCTGCATTGTTAGGCAGATATTACTCCCATCTTCTGTGCTTTTTGTCACATTACATGCACTTTTATTATGACATCAGTATATGAATTATAGTTATTTGTCATTTTGCCTCCTTTCTAGACTGCAAGATCTTTCATGTCAGAGAGTGATATATTTTCATTTCTAGATCCTCAGTGTCTAACAAAATACCTGACAGGCATTAGGAATTCTTTCTACTATTGGCTAGAAATGGTAATTTTCATAATTAGTAAAATATTTTAAATTTTAACCTGAGTCAAAAATCCTCAAAATTTTTCAAGGTATGTAAGTTCCCAAGTGTGAAAGGTGGGAAACATTTTTTTCCTCTGAGAAAATAAACATTGTGTGTGAAAAGATCTGGTTTCAAAAAATGTTTTTCCTCAGCTAAAGAGAATTAATAGAACAGAAGTCACTGTGGACAAGAAGGGGTCTTCACTTTCCTCATTTGTAAAATAGGTGATGGACAAGAGTCAGTGCTTCTAAAGTATTTTATTTTGCTTTGAAAATACTTCTTTAACATTACCTTTCCCTGCTGTAGAGTTTTAGGTAGTGCTCAGGAACCAGGGATGTCGAGCTGGAGTCTTCACCAGTCTCTCTGCCCTGCTCGTTATGAGGGCTCTCTGCTAAGATTAGAGGATTGGAAAGATAAGGGCTGACCTAGGAGTTGTGCCATTGTAAATCTAAGCATAGGAAATGTCCTATTACTTGCTTAAAAGAAAAAAAATTAATTTGAAACAAGATATCATTGGCTTCTTAGTATAGAAATTCTTAAAGTTAAAAGTTTTGTTATACAACAATTAATTGAGCCAGAGGATTTATGTTGAATAATTTACCTAATAAGACCTGTCAATGTAGTTTGGTATTAATTGCCAAGTTACTTCAAATATAATAGCTTCAGTTTTATAACTAACTTGACTGCCAGCTGATAACAGTTTAGTGTGTATTTTAGGAAACAGTAGCACTCCCTCTGAGAATATAAATATGAAGAAAGTAGAGCAGGAAGTATTAGCTAAGGTGAAAGTGAAAGTGAAATCGCTCAGTTGTGTCCGACCCTGCGACCCTGTGGACTGTAGCCTACACGGCTCATCCCTCCATGGGATTCTCCAGGCAAGAATACTGGAATGGGTTGCCATTTCCTTCTCCAGGGGATCTTCCCAACCCAAGGATCAAACCCTGGTCTTCTGCATTGCAGGCAGACGCTTTAACCTCTGAGCTACCACGGAAGCCCTAGCTAAGGTGAATGTATAATAAAACCTTGTTATGGGAGAATCCTATAAAGAACTAATATAAAGAAAACTTTTTCTAAAAGTAAATATGTTGTGCTGAGAAATTAATCACACAAAAACATCTGTAAGGATATTACTAGTCATTATGCATCAAAAAAATGAATTTGAGGTGTTACAATTTTGTTGACTTGTTAAGATTGTTTCCTAAAACTAATTATTGAAGTTCTGCCTATCTTGAAACAGTAAAAATAAAACAGTACAGGTTTTGTTTCATTTCAGTTTTCTATAACTATGAATTTTCACGGATCAATACTGATTATTTTTTTCCTACCTTCTTAGTACAAAGTAGGAAGATGCATAAAATAGCAGTTAAAATATGGAAAAATAAAGTGTGGCTATTTATTTATCAAATTAAAAGTTGTCCAAAACCAACATAAGAAGACAATAAAAATTCAGTGTGGAACTGAGATTAAATATTTGCAGATACATTTCCAGAATGGTGGTGGGGGAGACAGATCCTTATCAAACTACTACTTGAGGATTGTCACCAAAAAGCTGACTTGTACCTAGGATGCTGATTACTATAGAAGAATCAAAGAAGAAACTCTTAGAAAAATTATTCATGGACCAGAAATAACAAGGAAGAATTTTTGTTCATCTCAATTAATTTTACACAGGCACTGAAACTTGTCTAGAATTTTACAAAACATTGAATCAAAGTTAGCTGTTTTAAATAGGAATAGAAAAACTTAGGTGAGTGACAGTTTTAAGACAAGCATATTCTGGTTTTCCCCATTACAGAGATGAGAATGAAACAGCCATTGGAGTCTCTTTTCTGCATATTTGATTTTCATCCAAAGTTTGAAGTGAAGGGACAAAGTAATTAGAAAGGCTTCTTCTAAGCACTAGTTAACAAAGCCACAACTATACAATAATAGGGACTTTGAAGGAGAGTTAGGAAGTAAAAGTAAGAAAAGCAGTGGGGAAGAAAAGTGGGAGGGAAATACGAACACATTGTTAAAAACTATAAGTATTAAGAGTATTTTGAAACGTGTATATTAATAAGTAGCTTTGTGCATATTTGAGAAATGTAAAATATTTATTATTAAATTATTAAATTGTGTTTCTTATTAACTATGTCTTAGATGTCCTCCTAAGTGTCCCTTGAGAAGGAAGTGGCAATCCATTCCAGTATTCTTGTCTGGAGAATTCCATGGACAGAGAAGTTTATGGGGCTACTTCACAGGGTTGCAAAAAGTTGGGCACAGCTGAGCAACTACACTTATTACTTACTTAGGTGTCCTCCAGAATTTTAGGATATTTATTTTCTTTTCAACCTCAGCCACCACTGTTGTGTCTTTTCTTACCCACTGCTAGAGCTCCAAAATGTCACAACGTAGGGCATCCTTAAAGAAATCAACACCCTGACTGCTTACAAAGCATGTGTTTGTGGGAAGCTAATGTATATTGGTACTCATTAAATACCAGCTACTTATGTTATTTCTTTTAATTCTTATGTTTTGCAACTAAAGAAATCAAGTCTGAAGATGTAATCCAAATTCAACTCTGACTCTGAGGTTTATGATATTTCTATTGCTGTCTATGTTTACTTAATAGTTAATTATAAATGGATAATATTTACAAACAAGAAATAAGTAAAAAAACTAATTTGAAATTTTGCTCAGGTGGTTGATAAAGTAAAGGGTACAATAATAAGAGAGGATAAACAGGATACTTCAGGTTATACAAGAAGTGATGATTGGATATTCTTGAATTAGGATTGACAATGATGGTTGTATTGAGCTGAATATAGAAGTGTCCTTTTATTTTTTACTTTATGCTTTTTATTACTCTCTACATATTAACTGTAAAACTTGTATTTTAGAAACACCATGGCAATGGTTTATAATAATAGAAGATAAGGCATAGTTTACATAAGAACATTGATGTTTGTACCTAGGAAGTAAATGTACTTTTAGGCTGGTCAGTTTGCTCTTTTAGGCCTTTAACTTTGAAGGACACATGACTGCAACAATCAAAGTGAATTAGCAAAAGGATGAAAAAAAAGAAATGTCTTAATTAAAGTCTTTTCATGGGTGGCTTAATTATAAAAAGAATTTCTTCAAATAATTTCCTAAGTGTCATTCAGAAGCCTTCTTGCTATCTGTAACATAATGTGCTGGAGTCCTTGGAATAAAATTATAGAGTAATTTAAAGTATATATTATACAGCTATTAAAAAAATACATTTGAATCACTTCTAATGAGATTGATGAATCTGGAGCCGATTATACAGAGTGAAGTAAGCCAGAAAGAAAAACACCAATACAGTATACTGACACATATATAT
>SJYW01032454.1:196176-219021 GCA_006410735.1 Raphicerus campestris | reverse complement strand
TTCACTAATGACCAAAGCCTGCCTGGCCCCTTTAGGTTTGTGGTCTAGAGGAACTTTGGGAGACTTTCTTAGCTCCTAAGTCAGAGACCACTGCTCCCACCCATTGCCTCGTCTCTCATTTGTTCCCAGATCCTGCATACACACACAGACTGTCTCTAGACCCCCATACACCCAAGGGCTGAGCGTGTGCACACAGTGTCTCCCTAGGGAGTATGGGGAAGTAAAGACATGCCAAGGAAGTGGAGGGAGAGAGCATAGACATGTGTGTGCAGACAGATCATTTTCCAAAGTGGCTGCCTATTTCACAGTCCATCGGCAATGTAGACGAGTTCCAGTTTTTCCACAGCCTCAAAACNCATGCCAAGGAAGTGGAGGGAGAGAGCATAGACATGTGTGTGCAGACAGATCATTTTCCAAAGTGGCTGCCTATTTCACAGTCCATCGGCAATGTAGACGAGTTCCAGTTTTTCCACAGCCTCAAAATGTATTATTTTATCTGGCTTTTTATTATCACCGTCCTAATGGGTATGAAGTGGTATCTCATCAAGATTCAGTTTGCATTTCCCTAATGACTAAAAATAGTGAACACCCTCATGGCTATTTGTGTATCCTCTTTGGAGAAATGTCCATTTAGATTCTTTGCCTGTTTTTACATTGAATTATCTTATTATTGAGTTGTGAGACTAGATTATATACTCTTATTACAAGTCTCTTATCAGATAACACAATCCAAAAATATCTTCCCCATTTTGTAAGTTGTCTTTTCACATTCTTGATGGCATTATTTGCAGCACAGCAGTTTTTAATTTTCTTGAAATACAACTTACCTAATGGGGAGTCATTTATGCTTTTGGTGTCATATCTAAGAAACCATTGCCAAATCAATGATCATGGAAGTTTCTACCTACTTTTTCTTCTAAAAATCTTATAGTTTTAGCTCTTAAATTCTGGTCTTTGACTGATTTTGAATTATATTTTATATGCAATGTGAGATAGAGATCCAAATTCATTCTTTTTCGTGTGAATATCCAGTTGTCCCATCCCCACTTGTTGAAAAGACTACTTTTTCCCTCTCTTGCTATCTTGGTACCCTAGTTGACAAAAAAGGAAACTATAAGCAAGGTGAAAAGACAACCTTCAGAATGGGATAAAATAATAGCAAATGAAGCAACTGACATAAAATTAGTCTCAAAAATATACAACCAACTCCTGCAGCTCAATTCCAGAAAAATAAACCACCCAATCAAAAAATGGGCCAAAGAACTAAACAGACATTTCTCCAAAGAAGACATACAGATGGCTTACAAACACATGAAAAGATGCTCAACATCACTTATTATCAGAGAAATACAAATCAAAACCACAATGAGGTACCATTTCACGCCAGTCAGAATGGCTGTGATCCAAAAGTCTACAAGCAATAAGTGCTGGAGAGGATGTGGAGAAAAGGGAACCCTCTTACACTGTTGGTGGGAATGCAAACTAGTACAGCCACTATGGAGAACAGTGTAGAGATTCTTTAAAAAACTGGAAATAGAACTGCCATATGACCCTGCAATCCCACTGCTGGGCATACACACCGAGGAAACTAGAACTGAAAGAGACACGTGTACCCCAATGTTCATCACAACACTGTTTATAATAGCCAGGACATGGAAGCAACCTCGATGTCTATCAGCAGATGAATGGATAAGAAAGCAGTGGTACATATACACAATGGAGTATTACTCAGCCATTAAAAAAGAATACATTTGAATCAGTTCTAATGAGGTGGATGAAACCGGAGCCTATTATACAGAGTGAAGTAAGCCAGAAAGAAAAACACCAATACAGTATACTAACACATATATATGGAATTGAGAAAGATGATAATTATAACCCTGTATGCAAGACAGCAAAAGAGACACAGATGTATAGAACAGTCTTTTGGACTCTGTAGGAGAGGGCGAGGGCAGGATGATATGGGAGAATGGAACTGAAACATGTAAATTATCATAGGTGAAACGGATCGCCAGTCCAGGTTTGATGCATGATACAGGATGCTTGGAGCTGGTGCACTGGGATGACCCAGAGGGGTAGGATGGGGAGGGAGGTGAGAGAGGGGTTCAGAATGGGGAACACATGTACATCTGTGGCAGATTCATGTTGATGTATGGCAAAACCAATAGAATATTGTAAAGTAATTAGCCTCCAAAAAAAAGAAAATGGCAACCTTGACTATGGATATGAGGATATATTTATAGACTCTCAGTTCTATCCCATTGATCTGTATGTCTATCTTTGTGCCACTATCACAATTGTTGATTATTGCAGCTTTGTAGTAACTTTTGAAATCAGAAAGTGTGTCCTATGATTTTGTTCTCCTTCAAGATTGCTAATTTGGGGCCTCTTGATCCAGATGAATTTAGCTAGAAAATTTCTAGGTCTAGACTCCTTTTTGCCACAGGATGACACAAACCTTTTTTGTTTAAGTCTTTGGATTTTTCAAGAGAAGTCAAAAATTTTGAATTTTTTAAAATATCAAATTTCTTGGTTCCAAAGCACAATGCAGGCCAAACAAAGCAATTCTTCCAAGTTAAATCTCAGGCCCACTACTTTGCAACCCCAGCTGAAATTCCAAGTCCAAAATTTTCAAATGGGGAACTGAGATCCAGGGTAGTAGTGGTGGTGGGTTAGTTACTAGATCACGTCTGACTCTTGTGACCTCATGGACTGTAGCTCACCAAGATCCTTTGTCTGTGGGATTTCCTAGACAAGAATACTGGATTGGGTTGCCATTTCCTTCTCCAGGGGATCTTCCCAACCCAGGGATCAAACACTGTCTCCTGTACTGGAGGCAGAATCTTTCCTGACTGAGCTACCTAAGGAGGGAAGGTAAATCTCTCAAGGATATAGAGCAAGTAAAGCATGTGGAGGCTCAGACCTGGAAGTCAAATTTCAAGATCAGAGCTTCGGGCATCCTCCTCTCCTCAGTTCCTCTCCAAGAAATGTCTCTGGGAGCACCCTCGACACCCAGCTCATGTGGCCAGTGATGTCTTGGGCCAGAAGTACTCCTCCCTCCATCCCCACCCGAGGACGCTGGTCTCCTGAGCTGCTGGGGGGCTCCCTTGGTCTCAAGACTGAGTCCAAATCCTGGCATTGCCAGTGCTTCCCACTCAGATGCCATCATATGTTTCACCAGCTCATGGCCCAGAAAGACAGGGCTCCCCTCTCCAGTTCTCTCCTGCATCCTGGGGAGCAGAGTCTGAGCTGAATACATTGCCTTCTCCTCCCTGCCACCTCTTTGGGTTTCCACAACCCCATTTAGGAATGAAAGGGGGAAAAAACAGCAAAACAGTAGTAGCCAGGAAGCCTGCCGTTTCCACAAAGTAATCTGGAGCAGGTAGAGTGAGAGAAAAAAAATTTGTCAAATTGAGAGCCAGGCACATCATGTGGGCCGGAGCGTGGGGGCTCGAGGGAGCCCGCCAGCGGCAGTCCTGCTCCTGCAATTAAGATGATAGCATCGGGACCGCTGTAATCCTCGGGGTCGTAAACTGTGTCACAGGGCCCCTCCTCGGCAGGGTGAATCCAGCAGGCGGCTGGTCATAATTTTTCTGAGGCTGCCTTTTGTCTTTTTTTTTTTTAGGACAGCGATGCCAGCCCTAATTTTACTGCGAGGTGCCAGATTTTCATTTCATACTCTCTGCAAAGATTGATTCACTGGAGTGTAAAAAAAGAAAAAAAAGGAAAACCCACACACACACCACCCTGAGGCGTCCCACATTCTCCCTTCCTGATCACTTCTGAGAAATCAAATCTTACAGCATAGTAATTTTCAGGGATTCTTAAGTAGGTTTTTTTTTTTTTTAATCACTCATATTAGGATTCATAGAATCCAGGAAAGGAACAATGAGAAGTGTCTTTGAAGCTTATTGTACCCACTTCACCCACCCACCCAGCTACCCACCCACCCCATAACTTTAGAGTTGAAGACACGATAGGCCAAGAGGAGACTTTCCTGATGTCCACTGTCTGTGGCTGAGCTGGGCTGGGAAGGCACATTTTTATGTGTGCAAGACGAGATCCACCTGAACACCCTTTTAGATTTCATGAACCTCAGAGCATTTCGTTTTATAACATGGGGCAGGGCTTCCCTGGTGGTCCAGAGGTTAAGGCTCTGAGCTTCTAATGCAGGCGATCCCTGGTTGAGGTACTGAGATCCCACATGCCTTGCAATGTGGCCAATTTTTTTTTTTTTTTNGCTAATTTGGGGCCTCTTGATCCAGATGAATTTAGCTAGAAAATTTCTAGGTCTAGACTCCTTTTTGCCACAGGATGACACAAACCTTTTTTGTTTAAGTCTTTGGATTTTTCAAGAGAAGTCAAAAATTTGGATTTTTTAAAATATCAAATTTCTTGGTTCCAAAGCACAATGCAGGCCAAACAAAGCAATTCTTCCAAGTTAAATCTCAGGCCCACTACTTTGCAACCCCAGCTGAAATTCCAAGTCCAAAATTTTCAAATGGGGAACTGAGACCCAGGGCAGTAGTGGTGTTGGGTTAGTTACTAAATCACGTCTGACTCTTGTGACCTCATGGACTGTAGCTCACCAAGATCCTTTGTCTGTGGGATTTCCTAGACAAGAATACTGGATTGGGTTGCCATTTCCTTCTCCAGGGGATCTTCCCAACCCAGGGATCAAACACTGTCTCCTGTACTGGAGGCAGAATCTTTCCTGACTGAGCTACCTAAGGAGGGAAGGTAAATCTCTCAAGGATATAGAGCAAGTAAAGCATGTGGAGGCTCAGACCTGGAAGTCAAATTTCAAGATCAGAGCTTCGGGCATCCTCCTCTCCTCAGTTCCTCTCCAAGAAATGTCTCTGGGAGCACCCTCGACACCCAGCTCATGTGGCCAGTGATGTCTTGGGCCAGAAGTACTCCTCCCTCCATCCCCACCCGAGGACGCTGGTCTCCTGAGCTGCTGGGGGGCTCCCTTGGTCTCAAGACTGAGTCCAAATCCTGGCATTGCCAGTGCTTCCCACTCAGATGCCATCATATGTTTCACCAGCTCATGGCCCAGAAAGACAGAGCTCCCCTCTCCAGTTCTCTCCTGCATCCTGGGGAGCAGAGTCTGAGCTGAATACATTGCCTTCTCCTCCCTGCCACCTCTTTGGGTTTCCACAACCCCATTTAGGAATGAAAGGGGGAAAAAACAGCAAAACAGTAGTAGCCAGGAAGCCTGCTGTTTCCACAAAGTAATCTGGAGCAGGTAGAGTGAGAGAAAAAAAATTTGTCAAATTGAGAGCCAGGCACATCATGTGGGCCGGAGCGTGGGGGCTCGAGGGAGCCCGCCAGCGGCAGTCCTGCTCCTGCAATTAAGATGATAGCATCGGGACCGCTGTAATCCTCGGGGTCGTAAACTGTGTCACAGGGCCCCTCCTCGGCAGGGTGAATCCAGCAGGCGGCTGGTCATAATTTTTCTGAGGCTGCCTTTTGTCTTTTTTTTTTTTAGGACAGCGATGCCAGCCCTAATTTTACTGCGAGGTGCCAGATTTTCATTTCATACTCTCTGCAAAGATTGATTCACTGGAGTGTAAAAAAAGAAAAAAAAGGAAAACCCACACACACACCACCCTGAGGCGTCCCACATTCTCCCTTCCTGATCACTTCTGAGAAATCAAATCTTACAGCATAGTAATTTTCAGGGATTCTTAAGTAGGTTTTTTTTTTTTTTAATCACTCATATTAGGATTCATAGAATCCAGGAAAGGAACAATGAGAAGTGTCTTTGAAGCTTATTGTACCCACTTCACCCACCCACCCAGCTACCCACCCACCCCATAACTTTAGAGTTGAAGACACGATAGGCCAAGAGGAGACTTTCCTGATGTCCACTGTCTGTGGCTGAGCTGGGCTGGGAAAGCACATTTTTATGTGTGCAAGACGAGATCCACCTGAACACCCTTTTAGATTTCATGAACCTCAGAGCATTTCGTTTTATAACATGGGGCAGGGCTTCCCTGGTGGTCCAGAGGTTAAGGCTCTGAGCTTCTAATGCAGGCGATCCCTGGTTGAAGTACTGAGATCCCACATGCCTTGCAATGTGGCCAATTTTTTTTTTTTTTTAAGCATAATGTGGGCAGAAGCTCAAACAGGAGAAGGGACATGTCAGGTCCACGGGGGAGTCGGGTGGCAGCACTCACTGTCACAAAGGTTAGTGGAAACCTCATCCACAGATTGCCCTACTTGACTGGGGTAGGGGGGACCCCCATGGCCTCAGGAGAGGAAGGGGCATGGACAGGGAGAGGAGAGGCTAGTTTGAGGAGGACAGAAGCATCATGGACAACAGACAGGCCAGAAGAGCCCAGCAACCTTCCTCCCTGGATGCACTCCCCTGAAATGGGCCAGCATGCACCCAGTCTACAGAGAAGCGGGTGGACACGTGATCAGCTCTAGGAGGAGTCCCACACTGAGGCCGGGAAGGTAGCAGGTGGCTCTGGGAGAGAGGAGACAATCCATGTGACCCAAAGATTTCCTGAAGTCTTCCCTGGTGNTAGTTTGAGGAGGACAGAAGCATCATGGACAACAGACAGGCCAGAAGAGCCCAGCAACCTTCCTCCCTGGATGCACTCCCCAGAAATGGGCCAGCATGCACCCAGTCTACAGAGAAGTGGGTGGACACGTGATCAGCTCTAGGAGGAGTCCCACACTGAGGCCAGGAAGGTAGCAGGTGGCTCTGGGAGAGAGGAGACAATCCATGTGACCCAAAGATTTCCTGAAGTCTTCCCTGGTAGCTCCTGATTTAAAAAAAAAAAAAACTGCCTCCCAATGCAGGAGACGCAGGTTTGATCCCTGAGTTGGGAAGATGCCCTGGAGAAGGAAATAGCAACCCACTCCAGTAATCTTGCCTGGGAAATCTCATGGACAGAGGCGACTGGCGGGCTACAGTCCATGGGGTCGCAAAAGCAGCAGACCCGACTCAGCAACTAAACAGCCACCAGCGCTTTCCCAAGTGGTGCTGTCCTCATTAGCCCCATTTTATTCTAGAAAAATCAGAAAGACGTGAGCTCTGTGGCCACAGGGTTAGGCACAATTCATCTTCCAAGAACCTGTGAAACTCCAGAGCCTTGCTGAATGTGGGCTCACAGTGACAAGTAGAAGAAAGTGTCTAGTGGAGTTCCACAGGACACTGTCCTCTACACTCGACTACTANAAGCAGCAGACCCGACTCAGCAACTAAACAGCCACCAGCGCTTTCCCAAGTGGTGCTGTCCTCATTAGCCCCATTTTATTCCAGAAAAATCAGAAAGACGTGAGCTCTGTGGCCACAGGGTTGGCACAATTCATCATCCAAGAACCTGTGAAACTCCAGAGCCTTGCTGAATGTGGGCTCACAGTGACAAGTAGAAGGAAGTGTCTAGTGGAGTTCCATAGGACACTGTCCTCTACACTCGACTACTAGCAGTTTTCACTAGGTTCATACGTGACATGCGTGCATGCTAAGTTGCTTCAGTCATGTCTGCTTCATTGCAAGCCCGCCAGGCTCCTCTGCCCATGGGATTCCCCAGGCAAGAATAGTGGAGTGCATAGTCCTGCCCTCCTCCAGGGGATCTTCCCAGCTCAGGGACTGAACTCTCATCTCTTACGTTTCCTGCACTGTCAGACGGGTTCTTTACCACTGGCGCCACCTGTTCATACAGGAACAGAGACTTCATACATGAACTCTCTGCAAACCCAGATGGGTAGAAAAGCAAGTGTGAAGGATAACAACTTCAGGATCCCAGACAGGGTTTCAATAAGCATTTATTAAGTGCCTACTCGTGCAAAATTCTTCTATCCACTAGCCTCATGATGACTTTAGCCCAAGGAGCCTGAGGAAAGAATACAGTGGGGCACCTGAGGCCAGAAGAGCCCCCGGCGACGCAGCTGCAGTCCAGGGGTTATGGGGACAGAGAAGCCAGAAAGGAATCCCAGGGGTCCACACTGGCACCCAGACCCCTCAGGTGGGGGTCCATACAGGAGAAGGGCAGCAAGGCTGGGAGCAGTTGAGTTAGCAGTAAACTGGCCCCAGCCTCCCTTTTCTATGCGCAACCCCACTGCTCCAGCATGATGGCACAGACGCTCCGGGTACCTGTTGCTAAAAGACAGCCCTGAAGCCAGACTCTCTGTGGCTGCTGACATGGGGGTGAGAGGGAGGGATGGGAAGGCAATGCACCACCACTAGCTGCTGCCCCTCATTTTCAGGCCTGGTGACCCAGCGGGAAAAGGATGCCCAGAAGGTGGTACCCTCCTGGAGGCTGGTCCTGGTCTCTCAGCCACCACACTCAGATGCTCCTCTTTAACCCTCTAGGTGCCAGGCCCCTCTCTCTACCTTACCATCCTATCCTGAACACCACCGCCCACCTCAGCCTTCAGCTCAGTCTGCCTCCTCAAGGAAGCCTGCAGAAACCCAATACTCTGCTCTCCCTAGACTCAAGTAGCCCTGATTCATCTGGCATGGGTTTTCCCTGTACCTTTTAACCACAATCAGAGATCCCCTACAAGCTTAGCGAGTCCTGCCCCATCCCCTGGCAGTTTTAATCACTGCCTTTCTTTAAGCATCCGGGTCAGATCTTTGCTGTCCACAGCTAAAATGGGAGGCAATGTGGACTTTCTCTGTCCAGACTGGGTGCTCTGTAATTTGTTTATTCCATAATAAGCCGTATTCCAAACCCTGAGCTAGGTGCTAGGGACACCCCAGTAAACAAGAGGCCAGCACTGACTTTAGAAACTTATCGTCTAGTAGAGGACAAAGACCAGCAAATGACAATCCAGGGGTCATGCTGTGAGAAGGCAAACCCTAGGGCCTGCAGTGGTACCATGTGGCAAGGGCACCTAACTCACAGCAGGGGCATCCAAGAAGGCTTCCTGGAGGAAGGGGCATGTACTCTGAGACCTAAAGGATTAGCAGGAATTAGCCAGGTGAAAAAAAGGGAAAGAGTGTGTTTTTCCAATAAACAACACCTTTTTAAAAAATGTCTTCTTTGCACCGNCATGTCAGTGTATGGCAAAACCAATACAGTATTGTAACGTAGAATAAAGTAAAAATAAAATTAAAAAATAAAAAAATAAACATCAGTGAACTGATAGTGTACTTTTTGTTGTAGTCACGTAATAATTATCAAGGGCATCCCTTCAAGTCAGTGATTAATATCCCCTATTACATGGATATACATTAATTTATTCAAACAGTTCCTGATATATGAACATTTAAGATTTTTTAATATGTCTCACCCCACCTTCTCACATCATTTTTCTGTAGCCTCATTTTCCCAAACTGGGGGCTCTGATCAAAATAATATGCATATTTTAAACCTTAATAGTGAAAAGATTATGCCCTGATTACATTCCCACCAGTTATGAGAGTGCCCATTTTCCCTCTCCAGTATTGGATACTTTCAATTTGTGTCAATTTGCTGTAAAAATTGGCCTTTCATTATTTTCATTTTCATCTCCTGGACTCTTTGTTAGGGAAAGCCTTTTCCCCCCGCCCTATGTTATTGGTTATTTGTGGCTTTTTCTTGTTCATTTATCTATCGTATTATTTGTCTTTTTCTTATCCACTTGTAAAAAGCTCCTTTTAGATAAAGGCTATTAATTTTTCATAAAACATCCTGTAAATCTTTTCTTCCAGCATTTATCGTATGTCTTTTGTTTGTGGGATCTATTTCCAGACATGTATGCTTAATTTTTATNATCTATCGTATTATTTGTCTTTTTCTTATCCACTTGTAAAAAGCTCCTTTTAGATAAAGGCTATTAATTTTTCATAAAACATCCTGTAAATCTTTTCTTCCAGCATTTATCGTATGTCTTTTGTTTGTGGGATCTATTTCCAGACATGTATGCTTAATTTTTATCTGGCATATATCACTTTTACCAGAGCACTGAGGTCATTTTTTCAATGCTCAAAACAAAACAAAACCAATGCTTCTGCCCATTGCATCACTCCCAACTCCCACTCCCAGCCTTTGAAATCCAAGTTCCTCCAGGGCAGCTTCCAAAGCTCTCCACGAGGGTCCTGTGTTTTGGTCCAGTGGGTCTGCCCCCTCATTCTTCGGAGACTGTGTCCTTCATGACCACAACTGCTCGTAGTTACTGTCTCATGCACCTCAAGGAGCCTCCTGTCTCCAAAACACTCCTCTACTGTCCCCCACTCAGCCAAAGCCCAATTTCCTCCAAGACTCTCTCCTTGCCTAGGGAGGTTCCCCTGAATGTCCCATCCCTGTCCACCAGCCTAGAGAACTCTCTTCTGGGATACCGTCATGCCCTGAGCCCAGTCAGTGTCCATCTGCTGCACACCTGGATGCCACCTGGATGCCCACCTGCCAGCCCCCATGCTGACTGACCAGGGCTTAGGCCTTATTTTGGTTGTCGTTGTTGTCATTTGCTCAGTTCAGTTCAGTTCAGTCGCTCAATCATGTCTGACTCTTTGCGACCCCATGAATCGCAGCACGCCAGGCCTTCCTGTCCATCACCAACTCCTGGAGTTCACTCAGACTCACATCTATCGAGTCAATGATGCCGTCCAGCCATCTCATCCTCTGTCATCCCCTTCTCCTCCTCCCTCCAATCCCTCCCAGCATCAGAGTCTTTTCCAATGAGTCAACTCCACATGAGGTGGCCAAAGTACTGGAGTTTCAGCTTTTAGCATCATTCCTTCCAAAGAACACCCAGGACTGACCTCCTTTAGAATGGACTGGTTGTATCTCCTTGCAGTCCAACGGACTCTCAAGAGTCTTCTCCAACACCACAGTTCAGAAGCATCAATTCTTCGTTGCTCAGCTTTCTTCACAGTCCAACTCTCACATCCATATATGACCACAGGAAAAACCATAGCCTTGACTAGACGGACCTTAGTCGGCAAAGTCATGTCTCTGCTTTTGAATATACTATCTAGGTTGGTCATAACTTTTCTCCCAAGGAGTAAGCATCTTTTAATTTCATGGCTGCAATCACCATCTGCAGTGATTTTGGAGCCCCCCAAAATAAAGTCTGACACTGTTTCCACTGTTTCCCCATCTATTTCCCATGAAGTGATGGGACCAGATGCCATGATCGTCGTTTTCTGAATGTTGAGTTTTAAGCCAACTTTTTCACTCTCCACTCTCACTTTCATCAAGAGGCTTTTTAATTCCTCTTCACTTTCAGTTGCGCCCAACTTTTTGAGAGCCCATAGACTGTAGCTGGCCAGGCTCCTATCCATGGGATTTCCCAGGCAAGAATACAGGAATGGGTTGCCATTTCCTTCTCCAGTGGATCTTCTTGACCCAGGGATCAAACCTGCCTCTCCTTCATTGGCAGGAGGATTCTTTACAGCTGAGCCACCAGGGAAGCCCTAGACCTTATATGCCGCTACTTATTTTTATTGATAATATCACTTGTGATCTGAGCATGTATCTACTGCCTTCATTAGAATATATTTTAAATATCCATTTGTAGTTATGTCTCCTAGACTGCCAGCTTCCTGAAGGCAGAATTATGTCTTATTCATCTTTGTGTCTTCCACTCCCGCCCAGTGAAATGAATGGATGAATGAGCAGAGAAAAGTCCCCAGAGGCTTGTCAACATAAGAGGATCTGGATAGGCCCAGCAGAGGGCAAAGTTTAGGACAAGATTATGCCTAAAAATGAGTGACAAGTAGAGCTGGTATCTGAAAAAGGTCTTCCTTAGTGCTGAATAAGCACTAGCTTCTTGATCTGGGTCCTTAAACCATGAGTATTTACGAAAATGTTGTTTTTAGGAAAAGTACATTATTTAGTATCTAGCAGTAAAGGGGCTTTTGTCTGTAACAACTGAAAAACAAAATGCCAGGATATAACACAGACAAAGGGATCAAGCAAGAAAGATGTTGACATTCTGGGGATTTGGGATGAAGGGTATTTGGGAATTCTTTGTACTAGACTTGCAAATGTTCAGTCAAGTCTGCATTTTATATCAAAATCAAAAGTAAAAAAATAAAGTTTCTTTTTCATGAAAAATAAAAATTTAAAAAGCCCTTCTTTTTCCTTCTCAGCATCTCCACTTCCAAATATTCTATCACAAAAATGAGTGAAATTAAACAAACTGAAGTGCACACAGACCATTATTTTTCTCCCTAGCGCCACACACGCTCGTTCTGAGCACTGCAATTTTCCAAATCACTCAGATCTATCACATCCTTGCAATCCCTGAAGACCGCTGTGAGGGGATGATGTAACCATTTTACAGAGGAGAAGACTGAACCTGGGAGGGCCAAGAACGTGGCTTAAATCTCGAGATCTGAGATAAGAAATCCCAGGCTTAGTTCTGGAAAGCACTCCAAGATACATTTTTGTCCCACACGATGCCTTCAGATTGATAAGGTGCTAAATTTCAAAGGGCCATCTCATCACAGCTTACTCATTTTCTGATTTGTTATTTCAAGTACCTTGGGATGGGAGACATTAGCAATCAGGTACGCTCCGGTAATCAGCAGCAAATAGTTCTGTCTCTGAACTTTTAGCAGTTGGCCAAATGTCTCCTGATCTGGCCACCTCAATATAAATTGTGCTAAAATACTATTTTAGGAATATACAGGATCCAATAACAAATAGTATCTTTTGTGAAATTAATTTCAATTTAGCCTTAACTAATACTAAATTGCTATGGAATTACATATTACATACACATTACTACAGAAAGAAGTTCATCATGATTAATGTTATTACAGTGAACACCAAAGGAATTAATAATGATTTGCAGTTATTATAAAGTGGTACTGGTGTAGGAAAAAAAAGGTTAAGTCTAATTAAATTCTGGCAACCACTTTAGGGCTCTATAGCAATGAGGATGCTGGGGTTTACGTTAATTAATTCTATATGAAAGGTTGCTGAAGTGTTTTAATATAATTCAAAGAGCCATGATTTTACTACCAGTGTGTGTTTCGATTTTTTTTCCCCACAGTGACCTCTTGCCATGGGTCAGGTGTTAAATTCTTGGGAACCACTGGGTGTTAGGAGGCTGCGGTCTCCTGATCTCAGGTAGCCATGCCAGGCGGTGAGACCAGTGACTCTGGGGAATGGCATGTGCTGGAAAATGGGTGCCCTTTCTCGGCAAATGGCTCATGGGTTTCCTGAGTATCGTTCTGGGTAAAATGCAGCTCCATGCTTGCCCCTACTCACGGGTGGCATGGGTCACCTGGACATCCTGGAAGGGTCCCACCTTCCCCCAAACAGGACTCGGGTAACACAGTGCCTGATGCACTATTATGAATAGAAGTCTGTATAGTGAGTTCTGGGCTTGGGAGACTCTGAAGATTCCATTTCCTCCTGGTTCTGTGGCTTATTTCCTTTGTAACTTGGGGCAAGTCATTTAAATTCTGAGTCTGAATTTCCCCAGACTTCACAGTGTTGTTTTCAGGATTAAGTCAGAAAATGAATTAGGAGAGGTGGGAAACTCTGAAAGCTAAACAATTAAGGAGCTTATTCACAGCCCTCCCCTGGGTGACGTTCCTCCGACACTGGTCTAATTCCTACACCTAGCCTTCCAAGCTCTTCAAACAGGGGAATGAACCTTAAATTTAAATATTGTTCCTGTCTCATGCCACACCGAAATATTTAATCTTACATTTCAGACAGTGATGCTCGGTGGGAACTTGTTTTCATTAAAATAGATGTTAAATCACAACTTTTGAAATTAGTCAGTGAACACAAGTTAGTATCCCTGATTGTCTCGTGGATAGCTGAATGTTTGGTACAGAATAAAAGTTCAAATAACATTAATTCAAATAAATAAATTTTGAATTGAAAGAAAGGATGGATGATGGGTGGGCATCCCGATTTCTCTTACCCAGTATATAGACAGCATTTGTGATCATTCAGTCAGGGTCAAATCTGAATCCTGGTCATGATTTCAGTGCTCATTCTCCCAGTCTTGTGGGCATTGGTGGGAGCAGGTCAGGCTTTGGCAGATGTGTCTTCAACATTCCTGCTCCTGATCACCGTTCTGGCACCTCAATGCCTCCCAGCACCCAGCAACTCTTCACCCTCCAGTGTCCATTTCTAATGCCTTCTTTGGGGATGGTCCATAAGCGCACATCCCCATCCACAATGATCTCCCCCTCCTCTGGGTCCATATAAATTGAAAAGTCTAGCCCAGAGGGTCTCAAACTTAAGAGATATGAGAATTGCCTGGAGTGCTTGTAAAAATACAAATTGTTGGGTCCCACCCTCAGAATTTTGGTTGAGGCTTGCAAATTTGCATATTAACAAATTCCCAGGTGATGCTGTTGCTGTTGGTCCAGGGACACTTTGAGAAGCTCAGGTTGAGTTCATCAGTCCTATAGAACTTACCACAACATTTCCTTAAAAAAAAAAAAAAAAGGTGATTTTAAGGCAGGAGTCTGTTTAACACTGACATGGTACCTCCTTTCTGCTTTCTTGCAGGAAATCCAAGATGGTAGCATCACCAGCACCCTTACCTTCCAGAAGAGGAAGCTGGCTCTTGGAGAAGGAGCAGCACAATGGAGGCTGTGAGGTCCAGATTGTCTCCTGCGACCCTGGGCTGGCAGTCAGGCTGGAAAGGCAATTGTTGCAAAAAAGCCATGTGTTTCTTTTGGAAACAGACNAAAAAAAAAAAAAAAAGGTGATTTTAAGGCAGGAGTCTGTTTAACACTGACATGGTACCTCCTTTCTGCTTTCTTGCAGGAAATCCAAGATGGTAGCATCACCAGCACCCTTACGTTCCAGAAGAGGAAGCTGGCTCTTGGAGAAGGAGCAGCACAATGGAGGTTGTGAGGTCCAGATCGTCTCCTGCGACCCTGGGCTGGCAGTCAGGCTGGAAAGGCAATTGTTGCAAAAAAGCCATGTGTTTCTTTTGGAAACAGACTCATACGGTGAAATACACATGCTTGGAGCTCCACAGTGCCTCCCAAGTAGTGGGTGGGCACTGACAGTTGATTGATTAAGGGTCAGTATAGAAGGGACCCCGGGAAGAAGAGTCTAGCCTGTGTCACCTGACCTGATCTGTGACCCTTGGCAAGTCAATTAACCTTTCTGGGCTTCTCAGGTCATCTTGCCCAAAGTTCTCGTCCTCTTCCCCCCTCTAACTTCCATGCACCTGCAAGTCTGTGTCTGCAATGCCCAGAGTGTCTGAGAACCCAGTGAAGTGGGCTTTCCTGGTGGTTTCATGCCCTCCACACCACCCAGAACAGTGGGACAGAGGACTAGGGCTGCCGCTGTGGCCCCTTGCCAGCCCTCAGCACCTGGGGCATCTAATTGACCCTCCTGTGGTCTTTTAGGGCCAAGGAGGAAGTTACCAGAAGCCAGAAATGCAGACAACCAGTTCCTGATGAAAAGGAAACCTATTGTGTGGAAGTTATTAAAAAAAAAAAAAAAAAAAAGACACTGTGACTCCTCCAGCAAACGCCACATTTCAGGGCTGTGTCATCAGCCCTGAATCCATTCTGAATCCATTAGCAGCCTGAGTGCTGGCACTAAGGCCCCCAGACTCCTTGGAACCTCGAAAGTGACTCCCTGTGGAGCTGACTCAGCCCTTTATCTCTCAGAGGTAGAGAAATTGGATTCCAAGCCACGGAGGATGGCAGGTCAGCATCCAGAAGGCTGGAGAGACCAAGGGCTTCTGCCAAAGATAAGGACAGCCCAGAGTTCCTGGCTACAGCAAGAGTGGGACAGAGAGAGGGAGGAGGGAAGGGAGGGAGCAGGGGCTGGGGACAGAGATTAAGGATGGAGGAAGAGAGGGGACAGGGAGGGAGAAGGAAGAATTGCTTGATTTCCCACAGCTCCACAGCAGGGACTGTGCACACCATGTCATTAATTCTAGCAACAAGTTTTCAAGGTCGGTATCATTATCCCCATTTTACAGTTGTCATAACTGAGGCTCAGACCATGGAGTGACTTAGATACGGCATAAATCCAGATTCAGATGTTTCAAATCTTGAAGGCCAAGCCTGTTTCATTGCCCTACACAGTGCTTTGGGGTTGGCTGCCAAGAAGGCTAGGGGAGAAAGGAGAGAGGTGCTCTGGTAAGTGGTGGTGGAAGGGGTCTCCCAGACACGGAATTAAGACTCACCAGACTGTCAACTCCACATCCTCTTTACCCCTGGGCTGATGAGCACAAGATGTAACAGAAAGAGATTAGATCATAGCTGTCCAGTAGAATTTTCTGCACCGTCCAGTGCGGCAGCCACCAGCCACGTGTGGCAAGTGGGCATTTGATACCTTACGTTGCTAGCGCAAATGAAGAAGTGGCCTTTTCATTTTACTTTATTTCAACTAATTTACATTCAAATAGCTCTAGAATTATATGCTCCATAAATAAATGTTGGGTAGAAGAGAAAGTGAAGAAGAAAGAGAAAAGGGAGGAGGAGAAAAGGGAGGAGAAGTAAATGAAGATGATGAGGATGAAGAAAATGCATCCAGAACAAGAAAGGAGGGTAGGAGAGGAAAGGAGAGAGGGAGGGAAGGAGAAGAAAATGTTGATTACGACTCCTATCAGACAATATCAAGGAAGCTGCAAGTGTCTGGCTGACATTTGAGCACTTAGCCAGTTTGCCTTAGAGTAAAGGAGAAGCATAGGCCAGCCTTGCCCACCCAAAGCTCTCTTCACCCTTGGTTAAGCTCCCGACAAAGCCTAAGTTTCTGGATTTGAAAGAGCATCCAGTATTGACCATCCTCCAAAGCCTCAAAACTTAGAACCATAAACTCAAGAGTGTCAGACAGAAAGGGCTCTCAGATCTCAGCTGGCCTACCCTCCTTGCTGCCCAGAGAGGAACTGAACCCAAAGCAGGCGAGAGACTGAGAGGTGAGACCTGCCCAATGTCAGGTGTGGACCCACACACTCCTGCTCCGCCCCCACACCCCTCCCCCACCTCCCTCCCTCCCTCTGCCTCCATCTCCACATTAGCAATATATTTCCAGGACACTCTAATGAAGTACATCTTGAGTCTCCTTTTCACGGCTAATGAGGAGACAACAAGAATTTGACTAATACCAGTACAATTACTGGAGCAGTGAAGCAAGGGCCTCTGATTAGACGTGATAATTTGCAAGGCTGGGCTCTTCACATTAAGTTTGCAAACAGTTTAAAAATCACTTCCTCTATTTATCCAGCTAATCCCTGTTTAATGACTCCAGACCCAAGAAAAAGAAAGGGGAAATGTCTCTTTAAAAATTAATAAATAAATTAATTAAAACACTAACAATCCCAGCCTTATTTGCCCAGACAGGAGAGATGGCAGGAGTGTGACTCGATTGCCGTCTTTTCAGACTCAGCCAAGATTTCATAGCTCCGAAGGACTTTTCTACCCTCGAAACCTTGGTCCTTGCATTCCCTACAGCTACTAACGCAGCCCAGGCTTCCCCTCATAGTACGGCTTGTCCAGCAGAGAAAGGTCACGTCCCTGGTGATTGTGTCTAATGGCCTGATTTGGGGACTTCTTTGGCAGCCTCCAGTTTCCAAATACCTTTGAAAGGGTGGACATAGGTGAAATTCCATGGTAGCAGAGGCCTCTTTGTAAACTTACCAAAGTGTGGTCCTGGGCCCAGCGGCAGGGGCATCACCTGCAAGCTTGTTACAAATGCAGAACCTTGGGCCCCATCCAGACCTGCCACTTGGAACCTGCCTTTTCCCAAGCTCCCAGATGACATGTGTGCACACTGACATATGAAAAGCACTGCTTTATGACATATCATTTGCCTACTGGAAGGGGGTGACCCAGAGCCACGTGGTTTTGTGGATTTCCATACTATTGATTCTGTGAATCTGTGCTTGTCAGGGTGCATTCCACAGAGATTTATAGCAAGGATTATGCAAAAAAGAAAAGTGCATTTGGGAAATGCTAGGTTAAACTAAATTGAAATTACTTGTTTACTGCACGTTTTACAGCATCTTTATAATACAAGTAAGCATGCTGACACCCAGGGGGTCTGTTTGCAATGTTTTCCAAACTCAGTTGAGGATAGAACTCCTCCTGGTGAGTGTGGAGCACCGCAGTTTTCAAGAGCCACCAAAGACAGAGGAACATTCTGCAAGATGTACGTGGTTCTCTGATCCCAGCCATAGGGCTTCTCCTCTACAACAAAGGTAACATCCAGGAAAGGAAAGCAAGGGCCTCTGTGGCTCTATCCAAAAACTTCTTTCTCCTATCAATTGCTTCCAGCACTCTCTCGCTCAAGCAGAAAAACCCACCCCAAGTATCAAATAGTTAAGACCATCAGATCCAGGCTTTTGGACAAGACAAAGGATCAGAGAATGGGAGCTGGAGGATACGAGCCTCCTTTCTACAATAATTTGCCTTAGAGGTGATGGCACTCATACTCTTTCTCCTCCAGTTCTTGTTGAACTAAAAACTATTACTATGCTCTGTGAGTTTCCCATTGTGTCGAGAGCATTCTGAGCTTAGTCCACCAAAACTCCATAAGACCCTGTATGTGGCCACTCTCACAAACCCATTTCACAGATGAAGAAACTGAAGCCCGCTCAGGTTATCTGGCTTATTCAAGCCAAGCCAGCCAGGATTCAAAGCCAAGCTGACCCACCAAATCCTGTGCCAGGGTACGCAAAGTTAGGTAAGGAAATCCTAATCAATGCACACCAGCACCTGCACGCTCAAGTACTTGACCCTAGCCTCCAAACACTTGTAGGCAAAGTTAAATTCAGGCTTGAATTCATATGCAAGTATACGTCTACATATATAGGACAACACTGTAGTGAGATTTCTTGTGCCTGCAAAACTTGGAAATCACAGAACTGGGAAGAACTTGGTACAGTTCTTGGTACAGTTTCCAAGAACTTGGTACAGTTTCATCTCCTCATAATGCCCTGAGAGTAAAACAAAGCAGGCCTTATAGCCCCACTTTATGGGTGGGCAAGCTGAGACCAGAAGGAGGAAGTGATTCCTCTAAGAGCTCATGTTTGCTAGAAGTGACCCAGCAGGAATTTGGTGTGCTCTTAAGTTTCCCTGGGGCCTGAAGCCACACCCAGACCACCAGCAGAGGTGGCTGCCTGCCACAGGCTGTTCCCTGCCTCCAAGTGCCAAAGGAATTTCCAGGCCACTCAGGACCTGTGGATCTTACAAACTGCATCTCTTTGGAGAACACAAAAGGCTCAACATCAAGCTATCATGGGGTGAAGGCTGTAGGTCTATCTGCTTGAGCCTTGACTGCCATACACACATGCATACACACATGTGTGTGTGTGTAAACACATGTGCACACATGCATACCCAGTACACATGCATGCACATATACAAGATATACAACACACACAAACATATACAGAATACGCACACACACATATGCACAATACATATATATACACAATGCACACATACCCATACACACATATGCACTATGCGCAATACACACGCACATGCATGAATGCATGCACACACATGGACATATGTACAGATATGCATGCACACACGCACAGTATACAAATGCACACACAGATATGCTCTATACACAATCCATGCACGCATATATATCGATACATATATGCAATACACGTGCATGCACATATACGTGTGTGCAGACGTGCATGCACACACATGTATGTACTGTATGCATATAGACACGTAGTACATGCATGCACACTGAGATAAAATACATACATGCACAGTTAACCCTTGTGTTTTACACTGACTAGGATGTTACTTCAGCTGCCAGCTTTGCCCAGATTTCATGCACAAGCCCCTTTGCTAGTGGAGGCCACCATAGCCAATGAACACTCATGGAAATGGGGTCTCGTGACACATGGACGAGGACTGAGAGAAGGCAAGAAATGGTCTTCCTGGAGGAAGCCAAGAGGAAGCTTGGGAGGGGAGGCGCATAGATACTGCCAGGTCAGGGGGCTGCTGGATGGGGGCGAGCTGGGGCCTGGACAGAGGCCCAGACCACCAGTCCTGGGCCCTGGAATCCACCCCAGTTCTGCTGCAGCTGGACTGTGTGACCTTTCCCCTTCTCCCCCTGCCTCCCTCTGTCCACCTGTGCAATGACTCTGTTGTTTAGTGGTGAACTTCTGTGAGACTGACATTACGCCTGGTAAGCGGGCAGAGGAGCCACCAAGAACTTGAAGCCTAGGAGTGCAGGGGAGAGAAGTCCTACCGGGGAGCCCCCACGGACATGTGGGGGAGCATCAGGTACCCCGTAGTGACCAAGGGATGCTTCCCCTCCAGGAGCTGATGGGGCATAGCTGTGTGACCTTGACCAAGTCCCCACCCCTCTCTGGGCTCCATCTGGTTCTTGAAGATGTGGGATCAGGGAATTCTATCTTCCCCAGCAGTGTGACATCACCAAGAGGAAGAATTCTAGACCCAGACTGCTCAGGGTTCAAATCCCAGACTTCATCACTTACTAGTTATCCCTTTGGGTGCATTACTTGATGTCTCAGTTCCTTAGATTCCTCCCTTGCAAAGCGTGAACAGTAATACCGCCCGCCTGGGAGGGAGAGACAGGACACAGGAGGCCCAAGCCTGAGCTGGGCTGTACAGGGAAGGGAAGACTCGCCCACCTTTGGCTGGGGTCCTGGAAAACAATTTTTAAAAGCCCAGCCGGAGAATCAGCTCACTGTTTGTAGGCATCTGGGTTTTAAAACTCAAAAGCCTGAAATAATTATGGCTCAGCCCCTCCTACCGGAGGGCCCTGCAGGCCTCCATGTCACCTGTGTGGCTGGATCTCCAGGTAACACTGTTCAGTGGAAAAAAACAGGGTGCAAACCAAGGCACACAGAGTGCTTCTGCTGGAGTAAGAAATGGAGGAGACCCAAACGTAGCCAGGTGGCTGCTTATTTTGCAAATGGAAACACTGGGTTAATAAACAACAAGCAGGGGCAGTTTATTTACTGGGACCCTGAGGGCGTGTTCAGAAGCAGGGAGACTGGCTGGAGGTGTGTATCTTTTCATTCAGCAATCACTTAGGAGTGGTATTCAAAAACATTCAAACTAAAATGAAACAAGGCTCAAGGTACCTTAGAGTAGGCAGAGAGTTTGGGAGACTAGCCTGAACCAGCCAGCTTTTCTAAGCCAGGTGGACAAGCAGACAGACAGAAAAACAGCCCGAAGGCCACCGAAGTCCCTGAGGGCTGAGGACTGGGCCAGCCAGGCAGCCAGCACCATCCCCTGCCCATCTCACCCCCCACCCCAGCCAGCCCCAGCCCAGCAGGCAGCCCTGCAACCCTCTCACCCACACCCCTGCTGGCAGGAAGCATTCCACTCCCGGATTCTTCCCGGAATGAATGCTTTCTCCAGATTCATTGCAAAACATCCTGGCTGGAGCTGCAAACGGGAATCCAGATGCACCCCCCGGGAGAGAGGTAACCCGTTTCCTGAGGACATTCCGGCCTGGTGCATGAGAGGGCCTGCAGCAGGAGAGGGCAGAGAAGGCCAGGCTGCCATTTGCAGCTGGGTCCCACCTGGGACTATGGCGGGCAAGGCCACATGCTAAATGAGTCTGGACAGGATCAGCCACCCAGTTTCAGGCAGCATTGGGTGTTGGAGGGGTTTTCCCAACCCCCATTCCATATTCACTCTTTGGAGCTTGCCCAACTGAGACCTCTGGCTCTGAACAGCTTTCGGGGCTGTGCAGGGCTTGCTGAGGGAGAAAAGAGAAGGGACCTCCTCTGGTAACTTCCTTCAACCCCTACACCCATATCCCAAGGATGGGAGGCAGGGTGTCTAGCTAGCGTCAGGGGTCTGAAATCATCACACTGCCTCCATCATCAAATCATCACTATCTCATCATCGTCAACATATCCATCGTCATCATCACCCACCGTTTTCACCATCTTCATCACTATCTCCATCAGTAATGACATTATCCTCACCTCCTTCCACGTCTCTCATCCTCTCCATATGCCTTTGCTAATCAACCTTCTATCTGGCATGGATGCTCTTCCTAAATCACAGATAAAATCATGATCGTCAATGGTTTGTAACTGCTCACTGTCCTCAGAAAAATTCCAAATATCTTAGCACTTGTCCATTCACAGTCTGACTCCAATGTAGTGTTCCAGCCCCACCTCTACCAAGCCCACCCTGTACCCCAGCAACGCAAGGCTCAGCCCCACCACTTATGTGAGCAGACCACACCTTTCTGTCTCAGTACATGTGCCTCCCTCAGCCTGAAATCCACATTCCCTTCTCTGACTCCTGATCCTAAGAACCTTTCAAATTCCTGCCTCTGGGAAGAAAGGATCAGCCTCCTGACCTGGGCCCAATCCCTGGTCCCACCTGAGTATCCAGTCCCCTGACAGTTCTAAGACTGTGGTCACCTCCCTCCCAGACAGTGAGTCCCTGTGACCCATCACTGCATTTTTCTCCTCGGTACCAGCCTTGTCACAGTTCCATCTCAGCAGTGGCCTGGGACCAGGCAGGAACCTGCAGAAAGTTTGAGAAAGAGGGGATAGGTAAGAGAGATGGCAAAAATGCACACAAGAGAAATGAGGAAGGAATTCTATCTGTGTCTGTAACACGCCCAGAGCTCAGCCCAGGTCCGAATCAGCCTCTTCTCTGGTGCCAGTCTTCAGAGGATGGGAGGTAATTCCATGGAGACACGAGGTCTCATCTCTCCCGGTTCCCTCTCATACACAGCCATCCTACCCCCTTCCCAAGTCATGCCTGGGGGCAGCAGAGGGGTCACAGCACCCCGAAGCCCACACCACAGTGCTGGCTCTAACCACCCATGCTTCCCAAGCTCTTCACACATTGAGACTCTCAGCGCAGTGGGTGAATTCATTCATCCATTCACAGACATTTACTGTGCACTTGATAAATGCCAGGCCTTGTACTACAGAGCGGAATTCAGCAGAGGTCAACTCAGGCTCATCCTGCCTTTTTTTTTTTTTTTTTTT
>SJYW01032454.1:154927-165418 GCA_006410735.1 Raphicerus campestris | reverse complement strand
TCAAAGCTCATCTGGTCATCAATGGACAATAGATTCCTTCTCTCAGCCACTCTGATGGATGGTAGGCTGTGTTGAGCAAGGTTCGGAAGCAGCCTCCAGGGACACCAGGAAACGATGCTGCAATCCACTAGAGAGGTCGGCCACGAGCACCGGACAGAAGAGGGGCCATGTACATGTCGTACTTCGTCATCTCTGATCTAGTGGCTACAGGAGGAAATCAAACCCAGAGGATGGCTTCCCCCAAGTCACGTGGTGACAATGTTAAAGCTGGAAATTTTTTTTTCTTTAAAAGAGATGTTTTACAGTGCATCTGTATTACTTTTGGAACTGGAAAAATAATACGGTATTGTCAGTTGAAAAGTTAAACAAAATCAAGTTGACCCTCCTATTACCAAAAGAAAGGAAGGCATGGGGCAGTCTGGGTAAGGCTGGGATGCTGAAGATGTTCTAAAGGTGGGGACAACTGTGTTCATCAGTGTCCCTGCAAGCACTGTGCAGTGCTTTACAGTTTCCACACTGCATGCAGCTCATCCACTTATCCAGTTGGTCTTCCCCAAAACGCTGTGGAGGCAGGAAAAGCAAGCCTTATTCTGCATTATCCCATTCTGCATATGAAAAAACTGAGACTCAGTTGATAAGACATACCCAACGTCACAGCTTGGGTGAATGGCAGAACAGAGATTCAAGACCTGGGGTTAGGCTTCGGGAAAAGTCAGGAGGGAGCCCAGAGGGAAACTGAGACCTATTCATAGCCAGGGAGGGTCTCAGCATCTGAGGAGGTAGCCAACCGAGTCAGACACTGCAGCGCGCACCCGACCACACCCTGCGCCCAGCAGCACCCTGAGCAGACCTGCTTGCTCTGGGAGCCCGGGCTGTCCCCAGAGGTAGACAGAGCAGACAGAACGTCTTCTGGTTCCCAGGCCCCTCCTAACTCCCCTCAGCTGACCTCCTCAGCTCCCGGACCACAATGCACCCTTCTTCCTCCAGCTCTTAATTAAACTAGCCAGTGGCAGTCTTCACAGCAGCGGCCCAACCAAGCAAGCGCCTGCATCCAGAGCCGCCATTGTCTCCCCAGCCTGCGGATCCAGCCTCCTGCAGGCACACATTTTGCCCCAGGGCCCAGCATCTGGCAGGCCCCACTCCCGGCCACAAACAGTGAAAACACCAGCCTCACAGCAAGGAGAACCTAGAGTTCTCTTTACTGAACGCCTCTGAAAGAAATCACAAGACACTTCTGGGTTTGTATCATGAGACTCAAATAAACCCCTATTAATTAAAAAAAAAAAAAATCTGGTGTCCCAAGGCAAGGGTTTAAGGCCTGATTCCCCAGTTGACAAACCAGGCGACCTTAGGTGAATAGCTGCCTCTTTGAGTCTCAGTTTTCATTTCTAAAACGGGAGTCGTAAGGAAAATGCAGGCAAAGAAATGATAGGAAAATGAAAACCAAATGAAAATGTAGAAGGCTCAGCTTAACTGGAGCCAAATGCATCTCCCCCAGACCTCATCTGGAGGGAACCTCCTTCCACGCTGTCCTGTTACAGCTGTAAGAAGTCTGACCTTCACTATCCCTGCAGAAGAAGAAAACTGATCGTTGTTCAGAAAGGCACTGCTTTTCTTCCATGAATGAGACCAGGGACTTCAGTCACTTGGATGGTGACTGAGGGGCGGGAGAGGGACCGGCGAGTTGGTGGAAACTTGATGGAAAGTTCTTGCCGTCGCATCCTGCCTTCGTCAGTCACATATTTGGACCTGATGCTTTGACCACCACTTTGCAGTCCTCACCCAGCAGCACAGAGCCAAAATCAGAGCTCAGGCTCCAGAGTCACGGGAACCTGAGCTCGAATCTTGACTAAGTGGGAACTCAGGGCTCAGTTTTCCTCAGCCTCAGTTCCCTCTGTGCAACAGTGTTCACTCCACCCACTGGTCAGCATCACTAAACATGAGCAAAGGCCGAGAAAGGTGAGGGGAAATCAGGAGTGTCCACTTTCCCCAGAACCCTCCCCACCCTGCCTCCAGGAGGCTCTTCCCAAAATATAACCCATATCTGGCCCCCGGTAAACCCCTCAAGAGCCTCTCACTGCAATAAAAGCCTGACTCTTTACCGTGATACATAAATCTGTCTTCATCCATCCTGATTCTCGCCAGGCGTGTTCTTATCAAGACTCCCCCAAACTGTGCTCCAACCGTAGCCAGTTACCTGGTCCCCAGATTGTGCCTCAGTGTCTCCAGGCACCTGCGCTTGCAGGCCCTGCCTTCATTCTCCACCTGACCCACTCCTAGACCTCCGCCCCAGCTAAGATACTCAAGAAGAAAATAGCCTTTGCATCTCTCTTTTTGAAAAAGTTAACAATAGCTACTTTTTGGATAGGTAATACATTCACAGTTAAAACCTGAAAGGCACAAATGATGTGCAACAGTGAAAAGTCTCCCTCCTACCATGGGCCCCAGCCTCCAAGTTCTTGGCTCTGCTCCCCAGAAGCAGCCACTGGGTCTGTGTGCTTCCAGAGGTAAATGTACAGAACCATTTCCACATAAATGTGCGTTGGAATATACAAGGCATGTATATAAGGTGCTACTTTCATTGCTTTTTCCTATCATTTCTTTGCCTGCATTTTTCTTACAACTCCAGTTTTATAAATGTGAAAACTGAGACTCAAAGAGGCAACTATTCACCTAAGGTGTTACTTATATTGTGTGTACATGATACAGATTATGCTACTGTTCATATTAAAATGAAGAAAATAAACATATATGTACATTGAATTGGAGAAGGCAATGGCACCCCACTCCACTACTCTTGCCTAGACAATCCCATGGATGGAGGGGCCTGGTAGGCCGCAATCCATGGGGTCGCAGAGTCGGACACGACTGAACGACTTCACTTTCACTTTTCACTTTCATGCATTGGAGAAGGAAATGGCAACCCCCTCCAGTGTTCTTGCCTGGAGAATCCCAGGGATGAGGGAATCTGGTGGGCTTCCGTCTCTGGGGTCGCACAGAGTCGGACACGACTGAAGCAACTCAGCAGCAGCAGTACATTAAATACAAATTCGTACATCATATACATGTATGTATTTTGTATATGTATGTGTACACATATATTCATGTTTTTTCTCCTTTATACAAATAAAGTCATCATTTGTGTTCCATTCTATGGAATGCCTTGTGCTTTCACTTAAAAATGTATCCTGGAGCTCAGTGCGTGAAGACACTTCCTATTACCCTTTTCCTTCCCCTCCTCTTCATGATTGCATAGTGTTCAGTTGTACCAATCCACCATAAATTATTTAGCGAAGCCTCCAGTGAAGGACACTTAGGCTGTTTCAAATCTTTGGTGGTACTGGAAATGCTTCAGGGAACAATCTGGAACGTGTGGAGTAGCCTTGTCCCTGTAGAGACGGGATGACTTGCTGAGTAGCGACAGTGCTAAATTATTGCCAGGTCACCCTTCAGAAGCGCAGGGTCAAGGTGATCTCTGTGGTTTGTGTACAATTGCACTCTGTGCTCACAAGGCAGCAGTGTGTGCCCGCTGCACACCCTCACCGGCCGTCTTGAGCGATCTGAGGGTGGGATTGCGTCGCAGTGACATAATGTGCCTGGCTCCTGTGATGAGTGAGAGTCAGCCTTTTTCACACGTCATTGGTCTCAGAGCCCTTTGTACTCCCTTTTTGTGAGCTGTTCGTTCATATCTTTGCCTGGATTCCTACTGGATTGTTTATTTTCCTTAATGATTGGTAGGAGCTCTTTATTTACCAGGAAAATCAATCTTTTGCTCTGACTTGAATTGCAAATATTTGGGATCCTTTGTGGGAAGGCTTCCTCTAAAAGGTCATACTCCAGGGGAATTTGGTCCCTCTCGCCCATGCTAGGTGACTTGCTGAAAGAATTGATGGACAGGAGATCGAATAAATGAATGAGTGAATGAATGACTGTGGCTCCTTCCACCTAGCTCATTGTCAGCCAAGACCTGGCCCTGGTCATGAGCAAGTTGATAAATTACTAAGATCCTACCTGGCCTGAACAGCTGCCCACCTGAACCCAGGGTGGGCCCAGAGGGCTCCTCCTGGAGCATCCTCTGCCTCCTCCCGCCTTCCCACCCAGTACCTCTTCCCTGGACAGACCTTAACATCAGCCAGAGCTCCACAGGGCAAGAGAGTAGGCCTGCAGCTCCCACTGCAGAATTTATCTCTCTTGTCTGCCTGTCAGAAACAGAGAATTTATTACCTCATTCACTTTGAACAAAACCTGTTTCTAGAGATTTTTATGATGGAGGAGTAAGAAAAGGAGTAAAGTGAGGGAGGAAGTGTCAATGGAGGGGATGTGGCCTAGAATGTATAATCTCATGGAGAGAAGCGTTTTGGCAAAAGGCCAAACGGACGGTCCAGGCATCTCTCTGGTTTCCAGACAATCTTGTTCCCGGATACACATAGAGTTCTCAGCAGTGTGCGTGTTAGAGAGACAGGTCTTCATCACACAGAAAACAAGGGTCCTGCCTCTGCCCTGCACTCAGGTCTCCAGGCTGCGGACCCCCCAGGCCCTGTCACACTGTCCCCTCTCTGCTCAGCCCAATTCCAGGACTGTTCACTCAGCTCCCCTGCTCTCACCCACCTGTCACCACTAGACTCCTCCATAGGCACTGGGCAGAGAACAAGGCCGAGGGGGCCCCTGGCCTCACAGAACGCCTCCTCCCATCTCCCGCAGGAAAGACACAGCTGCTGTCGGGGACTGATGCTCATGAGCACCTAATGCAAGCTGAGCTCTGGGCTGGTGCTCCACGTGGTTAGTTCTGTGACTCTCTCAGTACCCTAGTGGTTCAGGACAGTTATCTCCCACGCCTCACAGGAGAAATGGCCAAGGAATGACAGAAAAGACAACCAACTTGCCCCAGGTCACAGCTAGGATTCAAACACAGGCAGTTTGTTCCAAAAGCCATCAGATCAGCCCCTGAGCCCTGCTGCCCAGCAGGCGGTACAGCTGCAAGGAGCTTCAGGCAGGGCAGCGTTGGGCGCTGTGGGTGCTCATCGGGGCAAGCGCCTCCATCCAGAGGATACTGAAGGGTGCCTCTGGGCAGAAGCAGGGAGAGAGGTGAGGACAGGAACCACCAAGGCAGTAGGAAAAGCAAGCCCAGGGTGGACAGAGGTGTGGAGTCAGGCCAGGTGGTGGCGGAGGAGGTCGCAGGAGTAAGCAGGTGTGAGTAGGTCAGTGTGAGCAGGAGTGGGCAAGCGTGGGCTGGTCGAGTGTGGCCCTGTCCTCTCCTTTCCCTTGGGCAGTGGCCCCAGCCCTCCAGATCTGCCTCGGCTGACCCTCTCCATAAAGCTTGCCTGTCCCAATTCTCTGCTCCCTGCAGCTCCCACTGAGCATCCCTGCCTGCCTCCATTCGCTCATCGCGCCTGTGGTGAGCCTTGCTGCCTGCCGGGCCTGCACCAGCCCCTGGGAATAGGCCTATTAACACGGCACATGAATAAATCACGGCGTCTTCTAAAGAGAAGAGCAGCTCTAAGTGCTCTAATAAAGTGGCGTGTGAGTGCAGAGGAGGGAGCAATTAAAACTGTCTGGGAGAAGGAGGCCAAGGCTTGCGAAGGCACTTTGGAGGCCCTAACACTCCAGCTGGGCCTGAAGGGCTGGCAGACAATGGCAGGAAGGATGGTTCCACGGAGCGCCGGCTGCCTGCACAGACAGCAGGGGCCGTATTTCAGCAGCTGCAGGTCTGATGGACGGACAGAGGTGGCGAGATCCAGACCATGAAGAGCCTCAAGCACTCAGGAAGGAGTCAAGCTTCTTGATAGAGACGAAATGTGTTCATGGTCAGATGAGGATGCAAGAAAGACCTTTCTCACTGCAGAGCGGAGAAAGCAATGCCTGTTAACTAGGCTGCCGAGCCCATCCACGTTTGGCTTTATTTTTCTCCATAGAACTTAACACCATTTGGTTAAACTGAATGAAATGGCTCTTTTTGTGGGTCAGGATAGTGAAATATTAACAAGCCTAAATAGTTTGGACATATTTTATTTGTTTTTCATCCCTCCACTTTCTCCCCCACCCTTCTTCCATGAAGTAAAGGATTTCAATCATTCTTTTGTTCCTTGCTACATCCCCAGTGTCTGGAACAGTGCCTGGGAATGGGGATGAGTAAGTATTTATAGAAAGAATGAATGAACGAGCAACAAGAGACTGGGGGGCAGAGTTCCGCTTTAGTCTCCCTTCCTCAACAAGGAGGCTCCCAAAGATAGAGATCTTTCCCTCAAGATTTCTGACTCGAAGCAACAGATCCAGGTCTGTTCCTCCTTTCTGAGTCACTTTGAGAAGGAACTGACTTTTTTAAAGCTTTTGTTTGTTCATCTGTAAATGGGAACAAGGGCAGATTCCACAAGTGTGTGTTAGGAAGATCATATCAGAAATCATGGGAGGGAATTCCCTGGCAGTCCAGTGGTTGGTGATTTAGTCGCTCAGTCGTGTCCGACTCTTCGTGACCCCATGGACTGTAAACGGCCAGGTCCTCTGTCCATGGGATTCTCCAGGCAAGAGTACTGGAGTGGGTTGCCATTTCCTACTCCAGGGGATCTTCCTGACCCAGGGATTGAACCTGGGTCTCCTGCACTGCATGAAGATTTTTTACCAACTAAGCCACCAAGGAAGTGGTTAGGATTTTAAGGAAAAAAGGAGAGAGAGAAAGAAATCCTGAGAAACACAACCCAGAGCTCCAGGCATGCAGCAGGTGCTCCATAAATGCTATTTCTTCCTCCCTCTCTTCTTAATATACCAGGCCCTGTTTTACCCTGTTCATATGTAAAGAACTATGGAATCACGATTTTTTTAAATATGAAAATGGATATGTTTTGAGTTTGATGAGAGAGAACTTACCCCCCTACAATGAGGGCAGGGGTGTGCTGTGGTAGAAAGCAGCGAATGCCCAACAAGGGGACTCAGGTCCCCTCTGCCTCGGCCCTCACTGGCCTTGCTGAGAAAGTCAGCCTCTTGACTTTTGCTCTGTCATAAGAGGGAGGTGAACCCATCCATCTCAGCATCTCCAGCCCATTTGCTGGAAGTGTCCCCTGAAAAGCTCCCCGTGCTCCCTAGAATCCAGGCTCCCACCTGATCTTGTGAGTGGAGAGCACCGTACCCTCTCCAAGGGGGATGCAACTGATGACAGAATTGGGATTGTCGCTTCTGCCCCAACCATCTGCCCCCCTCCTCAGGTGAGTATCTCACCCACCATGCTGTTGCAGGGGCAGCAGGCTCAGGACTCCCAGAGTCTGAGCTCCCTCCTCCGTGGGGGCACCTCCACCTCTGCATACCCCGTAGGTCTCCAGCATTATGACCGCTTTTGAGTTCCTGTTTTAACGCAGCCATGTTAATGCAGAGACGTGTTCAGTTCAGTTCAGTTCAGTCGCTCAGTCGTGTCTGACCCTGCGACGCCATGGACTGCAGTATGCCAGCCCTCCCTGTCCATCACTAACTCCCGGAGCCTACTCAGACTCATGTCCATAGAGTCAGTGATGCCATCCAATCATCTCACCTCTGTCATCCCCTTCTCCTCCCACCTTCAATCTTTCCTAGCATCAGGGTCTTTTCAAATGAGTCGGTTCCTCACATCAGGCGGCCAAAGTATTGGAGTTTCGGCTTCAGCATCAGTCATTCCAATGAAGATTCAGGACCGATTTTCCTGAGGATTGACTGGTTTGATCTCCTTGCAGTCCAAGGGACTCTCAAGAGTCTTCTCCAACACCATAGTTCAAAACCATCAATTCTTTGGTGTTCAGCTTTCTTTATAGTCCAACTCTCACATCCATAACATGACCACTGGAAAAACCATAGCCCTGACTAGACAGACCTTTGTTGGCAAAGTAATGTCTCTGCTTTTTAATATGCTGTCTAGGTTTGTCAAGCTTTTCTTCCAAGGAGCAAGTGTCTTTTAATATAATGGCTACAGTCAGCATCTGCAGTGATTTTGGAGCCCCAAGAAAATAAAGTCTCTGTTTCCATCATTTCCCCATCTATTTGCCATGAAGTGATGGGACAGGAAACATGTTAATTCTGTCTAAAAATGTAAGATTTGAGTTTCAGCTCTCATTTTCTTGTTGTCAAGTAAGATGTGGAAATGACCGTTGCCAACTCCCTCCATCCTCATTTTTCTGTAGCCGTCACTTGGCCCCACTCAAAGGACCAACAAAGGGGCATGAAGCTAGGATGAGATAAGGTGAGGAGAGATGTACAGGATGGTAAAGAGTCAAGGGAGGGGGGCAAGGATGTCTTCTAGGTACATTCTTGGAAATAATGGATGACTATATTTACTTCTACATGGGGCCTTAAGTAAAAGTCAATCAGTCATGTCTGACTCTTTGCGACCTCACAGACTATACAGCCCATGGGATTCTCCAGGCCAGAATACTGGAGTGTGTAGCCTTTCCCTTCTCCAGGGGATCTTCCCAACCCAGGGATTGAACCCAGGTCTCCCTCATTGCAGGTAGGTTCTTTACCAGCAGAGCCAGCAGGGAAGCCCTGGGGCCTTTGATACAGCCAAATCAAAATGCTCCCCTTAACAAAACACCCCTCTCTGTGTCTCCCAGGAGATGCAACCCCTAAATTTCTGGCAGATTTGCAGCCTAGCTGCCCGGGCAGTGGGGGCGGGGGTGGGGGGTGGTCACAGGCAATGGCTGGGTCTGAGGGAGCAGACAGGACAGGCCAGCCCCAATACTGCTAAGCAGAACCTCTCCGAAGCCTTCCTTGAAGTACTTGTTGTTCTCCAGTCGCTAAGTTGCGTCTGATTCTTTGAGACCCCATGGACTGCAGCACTCCAGGCTCCCACGTCCTCCATTGTCTTCCAGAGTTTGCTCAGATTCATGTCCATTGAACTGGTGATGCTCTCTTACCATCTCTTCCTCTACTGTCACCCTCTCCTTTTATGCATGGGCTCGGTGACTCAGTCATGAACGACTCTTTGCAACCCCACAGATTATACCCCACTAGGTTCCTCTATATCCATGGAATTTTCCAGGCAAGAATACTGCAGTGGGTTGCCATCTCCTTCTCCAGGGGATCTTCCTGACCCAGGGATCGAACCCATGTATCTTGTGTCTCCTGCTTTGGCAGGAGGATTCTTTATCACTGAGCCACCTGGGAAACCCTTCTCCTTTTGCCTTCAGTCTTTCCCAGCATCAGTCATTCGTAAGGAATCGGCTCTCTGCATCAGGTGGCCAAAGTACTGGAACTTTAGCTTTGGCATCAGTCCTTCCAATGAAGTGTTTATCACAAAACCCCACACACTCCCCAATTTTACTTAGTCTTCATCAATGGTGGAGAAACTGAGGTTAGAAAACATCCACAGCATTCCTGAACTGATGGAGAGGGGAGCCAGGAATGAAGCCTGAGTTCCCTGAGGTCACATCCCAAATTCTTTTGATCCTCTTGATGCTCCCGGAAGGTGAGTTATACTGCTACACTAATAACCCCATTTTACAGATTAGAAAGTGGAGGCTTGGAGACTAAAAGAAATCCTCTGAAAGTGGCCCTCCTCGCCGGTAATAGAAGAGCTCCAAACCCAAGTGTTTGGACTCCTGACCCAGGAAGAAAGCACTTTCTGGTATCCAGAAGCAGGTATGGCCATGACGCATAGGAAAACCCCCAAAATTGACGCTGGTGAGGACAAGGAACGCAGAGAACCAGGGAGCACGAGGAGGAAGACCCCGAGGGATGCAGAGACCACTGACACGTGTGCCCACCACCTCCCCTAGCAGACAGAGCTCCTAGAGCCCGTGGACAGCCCCATCCAGTCAAGCCGGCATGCNATGATGCTAAAGCTGAAACTCCAGTACTTTGGCCACCTGATGCAAAGAGTTGACTCATTGGAAAAGACTCTGATGCTGGGAGGGACTGGGGGCAGTAGAAGAAGGGGATGACCAAGGATGAGATGGCTGGATGGCATCACGGACTTGATGGATGTGGGTCTGAGTGAACTCCAGGAGTTGGTGATAGACAGGAAGGCATGGCGTGTTGCTATTTATGGGGTCGCAAAGAGTCAGACACGATTGAGTGACTGAACTGAACTGAACTGAACTGAGTCATTTAAGTGTTTGTGGGTTTTTTTGTTGTTGTTGTTGTTTTTACTATTTGCATTTNATGACCAAGGATGAGATGGCTGGATGGCATCACGGACTTGATGGATGTGGGTCTAAGTGAACTCCAGGAGTTGGTGATAGACAGGAAGGCATGGTGTGTTGCTATTCATGGGTCGCAAAGATTCAGACACGATTGAGTGACTGAACTGAACTGAACTGAACTGAGTCATTTAAGTGTTTTTGTTTGTTTGTTTGTTTTTACTATTTGCATTTACTGTGAATTTCCTCTGAGCCACAGGATGTTTTTTGTTTAACATTTCACTTGTGTCAAGATTATCATAGTAGTTCTCTGAGGTCAGTGTTATTATATCTGTTGTATAGTTGAGAAACAGAGGCCAAGGACATTATCTGGTGTGTCTGAGATTGTATAGTCAAT
>SJYW01032454.1:129069-142000 GCA_006410735.1 Raphicerus campestris | reverse complement strand
GGGGGGCTGGGGGGTGGCGCTCCCAAGGTGCCAGCAGGGGCCTGGGCCCTGGATCATTCCCTCTCCAGCTGGTTCTGACTGACTGAGCCGTCTCGGGGCGCCCTGAGCCATGGGCACGGTAAGCTCGGGAAGTTTAACAAATGTTTATAAAACCTTTTCATATGCAGTTAATGATCCTTATTAGGACCTGAGAAAGCAGTCGCTCATGCCACATCCCAGCTTTAAGGAGCGTTTTATTATTACACGCCACTCCGCAAATTAATGAGAGAAGCCGTGGCCCATTTGTCAGTGGGGCCAACACCTGGGGATGCTGGCAAAGAGGGCTTTGTCCCAGAGCTGCCTGGGCCGCATTCCCTGCTCCACCTGCCCTCCCCACTACCCCCAGACGCCCACCACTGTCGAGTTGCCAGCCCACCAGCTGCCACCACTGAAAAGGGACCACCTTGAGGCTTCCGTAACCTCAGATCCCTTTGCCCAGGCCTGAGCCCCCGCAGGTCCTGGCTATCTCTCCCCTGAGGCGCTAGGATCAGGTTTTTCCACATTCTGGGGGGACAGAGGAATGAGAAATACAAATGCCTGGGCCCCTGCCCCTAAATCTGAATTCTTAACCAGGTGCCCAGCTGGTCTGAAGACCAACACCTGGGCCGGAGACATGAGCTCAGATGTCTGCGTGAGAATCCTGGCCCTGGCCCTGGCCCAACTGTGTGGCCTTGGACCACAGAGCTCTGCAGTTTCTCTCAGTATCCCCAAGTGTAAAACGGGCATGTCATATCTATCACAAAATGGTTTTTGTAAATATGACATCATCCTGTGTGACCAATATGTGTTTTGTCTTGAAACTGCTCCGCTGTTTGAATCATAGAATCATAGCGTTTAGAACAGGAAACCACCAAGGTCGAGGTGACAAACAGCTGATGGAACTGGGCAGAAGGGACTGGATGCAGGAAATGCTCATAAATTGGCTGATTTTATCTTATGTGAATTTTACCTCAACACAAAAAAATAAATCAATCTCTTCACCTTAAACGTGTTCTATCTAGCAGGGTCCGAGGCTGGTTCTCTCTGCTCAGTGAGCTCCTACTCACATTTCAGGGTTCAATTTAGAAGTCATTTCCTCCAGAGTTCCTCTGCTGGCCTCTCAAGGAGGTGTCCCCTAATAACATGCCCACCCCTTACCCCAGGAGGGGACACTATCAGATGTTCAGGGTCTACCTGCTGGTACCACAATCAAAGATGGGGCAGGGGGTGGTTCCCAATCTCAGACACCCCTCACTGGGCACACAGCAAGCACTCTTTGGTTGGAGCCCAGTATTCACAATAGATGGACTCCGGGATCCCCCAAAGATACCAAACTCCATGAATGGAGTGCCTTATATAAAAGTGCTTTATATAAAATGGCGAAATATTTGCATTTACCCTACATGCATCATTTCATACACTGTAAATCATCTCTAGATTATGTACAAGACCTAATACAATGTATGTTGTGTGTTCAGACGCTCAGTCGTGCCTGACTCTTTACGAGCCCATGGACAGTAGCCTGCCAGGCTCCTCTGTTCATGGAATTTCCCAGCAAGAATACTGGAGTGGGTTGCCATGCCCTCCTCCAGGGGATCTTCCCGACCCAGGGATGGAACCCTCGTCTCCCTCATCTCCTGCATTGCAGGAAGCTTCTTTCCCGCTGAGCCACCGGGAAGGCCAATGCGAGTCCCCTGTAAATAATTAGAAGCAAATGTAAATGCTACATAAATTGTCGCTGGAGTATAGCAAATCAAGTCCAGTTTTTCTGGAGCTTTCTCAAAGTTTTTTTCCCCAAATATTGTCCATCTGTGGATGTAGAATCTGTGGGCATGGAACCCGCGGATATGGAGGGCTAACTATATTTACCTGTGGAATGGCAGTTCTGACTCTAACCTAGCCCTGATTTTAGAGACAAAGCTGGTGTAGCCCAGCGGAGGACCAGGCGGAGCCCCGAGTCACACAATGGCTTAGTTGGTGGAGGAGATGGAGGCCCTGGAAGAGCCCCAGCACTATCCCCTTCCTGGTCACCAGCTCCCGTGGGAGGGAAGCACAACCCAGGCACGTGAGCCTCTCCTTCCAGCCGTCAGCTCATCTGGCCATGGCCTGTGTGCTAGGGCCCTCTGTCAGCCCTTCCCCAAGCCATGGCTATTTACGTTGTCAAGGGCTTATTACAAACAGGCAGGCTAAGACCCGTATCCTAGGAAACCTTGTCCCCGGAACCTCCTACCAACACAAGGTGTGGGCCACGGGGACCTGCGACTTCCATATGATCCTGACACAAATGGCTCAGTTTCCCCGCCTATAATGTAACAGGTGACAGCAGCGTACTGATTTAACGCCGCTTGGAGTGATATGGCTGAGAGCAGAGCCACCTGGGTCTAGTCCCAGTTCTGCTCCTTTCTGTGGGACCCTGACCATCAAGGCATGCCTGGCTTCCTCTCTATAAAACGGCTATGATTCTTATACTTACTTTTCAAGTGTATAGTACCTTGCATGTATTTAGAACCATGCTTCATGCCTGTAGCAATGTAAGCGCTTAGGGATGCAGCTTATGATTTTGATAAGTCCTTTCCCAGCCCATCACGACCTGATATCTGATTGCCCTCCCCTTACAGTATGGAGTGCAGTAGCCCATCATAGTGCTTCTCACTGAGTGACCATCAGCCCCCGGCCGGCACAGGTCACGAGAACATACACAGGCACATGCAGGGAGGGGCTGGATCCAAGCCCTGGTTCTGGCATCTTTGAGCTTGGATGCACCATAAAAACCACAAAGGGAGTTTACAGAGGAAGAGCAAGGTCTGAAGATCAGACCTTCAGGGAAGGCTGAAGCTGCCTTCACTCACCCAGCGATGTAGGGAGGTCTGCGGATAACCCAGGCCTGGGGCAGGGAGCGGGGACTAGACTCACTGCCCTTGTTGGGCCTCTGTTTCCCCAGCTATAAAATGGGCGCATTAATCCCTGTCCTGCCTAGTCCTCAGAAGGGACACAGTGAATGTGGGGACAGGCTGGGAGCTGCATCTCCTGGCAGGTGGACAGGACAAGGCACCTGCCAGTCACCAGATGTCATTTCCAGCCAGCCAGAGCAGCATCTCCAGGCGTGGCCTCTCCCTAGGACCCCAACTTGAGTCCCCTGATGGGCAGCTCCACTTGGCTATCTCAGAGGTGTCTCAAGGTCAATAGAGCCAAAGCAAAACTATTTCTGCTCCAACCTCCAAATCTGCTCCTCTCAGTGACCATGATTCCCACCATTCACCAGAGGTTCAAGGTCACAAACGTGCCCTTTCACCCTTCTCCTACATCCACCCTTTCAGCAAAGCCTATGAACTCTGCCTTGAAAACACACCCCAAAACTGCCTCTCTCCATCGCCACTGCCAACCACCAGAGTCAGCGGCAGCCACTTTGACCAGGACTATACAAGAGCCTCCTGGCTTCTGTTCCATCTTCAGCCCTCGGGCCCCTACTTTAATTCATTTAAAAGTAATGGATCCCATCCTTTCTCTGTTTAAAAACCCTCTTAAGTCTCCTCATTACCCCACAGGCAATCTTACGACTGCTCTTATTTCTTGCGTCTCTCTTCAGTCTTGTCCCAGACACACAGGACATCCTCCTCGCCTGGAGCAACCCCCCTCCTTCCTGCATGTTCTTTCCTTGGTCTTGCGGGAGCTGCTCCTTCTTATCATTCACATCTCAGAAAGGAGTCCCCACCGCCCAAGTAAGCACCCAATCTGGGACTCAACGGCCCATCGGACTCTTGCCATCTGACATTCTTCCTATCTGCTTACTTTGCTGTCTCTGTTGCTCCCCACAAGACTGAGGGCAAGAAACCGCCTTCTGGCTCCCTAGCATAGGCCTGACACTGTAGGTGTTCAGTAAATATTTGCTGACTGAACGAAGGAAGGGATGAATGGGTATATGAGACAAAGCCTCAGAAGTTCCACGCTGCGTGCAAAGGTTTACCAGACAAAGGGACCTAAGGCCTTAAGCGAAGAAACTATTTAAATGGAGGCATCTCCTAGGCAAGGAAACAAGAATCATTGGCGTTGGATGCCAAGTCTCCGCTGTGCAGTTTCTACTATGAAAGCCCCGCTCCCTCTTCACCTGACTGTGAAACTTCCCCTTTTCATTCAGCGTTTGGCTCCTATGGCTTGTCAGCGAGTCAAGCCTTTCCTGACCCTCCCACATCAAACTTTTCAGTCTCCCTTTGCATTTCTGTAGACTCCCCCCAACCCCTAGCCTGGTTCTAGATCTGGACTGTCTTTGAACCCTGGAGCTGAGTTCGAGGCTGAGCCACATCTGGGTACCCACCCCAGAGCCTGGCACTTGGTACAGGGTTGGCACTCAGTAGAGCTTTGCCCATTATCAATGCAGTCAGTCAGCTGGACTCTGCCAGGCTCTGGGGAAATGGTGATGTGAAGATGAGCTCTCTGTCCTCTGGACTGTGCTTGCAATCTAAATGGGAGACCAAGATGAGCATACAACAAGCTAATAATTGCTTTAATAGTTATAGACATAAAAAGTGCAACAGGACCATAAGGACCATAAGCAAAAATAAATCAAGTTATAAAATAATACCTACAGTGGGACATCATTTCCATAGAGCTTTAAAACCTGGAAAACCAACCTTTGCATTGTTTATGAACACATAAATACATGGTAAGAAAAAAATTAAAACATGCATGAGAATGAGAAACACCATCTTTGGGGAGATAAGACAGAATTGTGGAGGTTCACATATACACCTTTAACCATTTCTATACTATTTTGATTAATAAGAAAAAATTTAAGTACATATGGCATAATATAAAGATTAGATATTTTGAGGTGGGTATTCCTTGTTGTTACAATATGCTGCTGCTAAGTCGCTTCAGTCGTGTCTGACTCTGTGCAACCCCATAGACGGCAGCCCACCAGGTTCCCCCGTCCCTGGAATTCTCCAGGCAAGAACACTGGAGTGGGTTGCCATTTCCTTCTCCAATGCATGAAAGTGAAAAGGGAAAGTGAAGTTGCTCAGTCATGTCTGACTCCTAGCGACCCCATGGACTGCAGCCCACCAGGCTCCTCCGTCCATTGGATTTTCCAGGTGAGAGTACTGGAGTGGGGCGCCATTGCCTTCTCTACAATATGCTAGTAGAGTCAAAGGGTTTGAAAAATTTCCAAGATCGTTTTATATTAAATGCAGTGTGATTAAAGAAAAAGCATCTAACGTATTGAATGAGTGTCTGATGGGTAGGTAGATAAGTGGATGGAAGAATGAATAGATGATGGATGGTGGAGGATGGATGGCTGTGTGGATGGAAGGCTGCATAGATGGGTGGCCAGTGGGTGGGTGGAAAGGAAAATGGATGGGGGGATTGATGAGTGGTTGGATCAAATGAACAGATGAGTGAAACACTGCCAGAGCTTCTCAAATTTTACCCTGTTCCCTCACGTTCATTCCACTTGACTACACATCAAGCCACATGCTAGTCCCTGACAATGGTGGATATAAGATACTGACAAGTCACTTCCCCACAGGATCGCAAAGCTGGAGCCAAGAGTCAAACCCAATGGGGAGACAGTGTGTAGCGCTGTAGAGAGTGGTCATGAGTGTGTGTCCACTATGCTGAAGGGACAAAGTGAAAGGAAGACAAACTCCCAGAATTTGTCCTTGCACAGTGGAAGCAGGATTTCTGCTGTGTCCTTGCAGCATGGATGGGTTTCATGGCCCCCACACCTGGGCAGGGGAGGGAGGAAGGGAGCCCACATGTGTGCCTACACCTTGACTCCGATGCAGCACGGTTTTATCTCACCAAACAGCGACCCAACAAGAATCTTTATTGCTCGGCACAGTCTCTCAGCTAACTAGGAGAGCATTTTTCTAATTACATTTCCCTTGAAATACACCCGGGTTTGAGTTAACACCTCTTCAGTCTGCCAAAGACTAAGTCATTTTAAAATTAGTTCTGGAGGTTTCGCAAAAAAAAAACCCCACCGGGATACAGCATTCCTTTCCCACCAAGCTGCAGGCCGAAAACTCTCCCTAGATGCCAAGAGCAATTTTCCTTGGAGACTACGAAGCAAGCACCCAGGGAAGGACCCGCATCCTGGCCTGCCAGGCTCTCAGATCTGTTGAATGGCCTTCACAAAGCTGCTGGATCAATGGAATCATAAATGCATTTTGCCCTAAGCAGTCTCACTGATACTTTTTAAAAACCATACGGATGGGAGGGAAATGTGATCCATATGGTTTTGAATCATTAACACTTAAAATCGTCAAAATAGAGATTATTTTTTTTCCTGGAGAAATTTCATAGCCAAGGCGCCTTTAGTGGCTCTTTAATAAACTGTTCAGAATTCTGTTGTTCCCCCCAAAACACACACGTACAAGCCCACATATGCTGCACATGTATGCACAGCCCACTGACTCTGAGAGCGCGTCAGTGGGAAACACAGCCCATTACACACCATCTATTTCCAAGACAGGGTGGGTTAGTGGCCACTGAGAGAACTTTTGAACACTGGGTGGTCAACGAAGTTGACTTGGTTCAGTTATTCAGGGTAAAGAGTTCCATACAGCTGTGGAGCTCATCTGGACAAGCCCCTTAATGGGAGAGATGAGAAAGCTGAGGCTCAAAGAAGGCCCAAATCGTTAAGATTTAGTAGAAGTCATAGAGGAGTACTTCTGGATAAGGACGATACAGCAGGGTGCCTGCGGCTGATCCCACGTGACTCAATGGCAGAGTGTGAGGTAGGGATACGGGCAAGAAAGAGAGAGTAGGGATTGATCTCAGCACGCATCCCATGCCCCCCCAAAGTCTAAACACGTTGATCTTCTCCCCTAGCCTGGAAGTCAAGGTTGTGGAAGAGGGCACCATCTTTTCCACAAAACACAAGTCAGAGTCTAACTCTGGGAGCAACAGAAGGAATGGTTTGGAAACAAAGGGTGATTAGTTAAAGCTCTTGGGAGAAATGAGGATGGCATGGGCTTGAGGACAGAATGGAGGAGGGAGCAAATCTAAAAGATATTTTAGAGAGAAATTCGATAGGATTTGAGACCAGATGAGTGTAACCAGTGATGGAGGATATGAAAGTGCTATCAGTTTTCGACGGCTGTTCTAACAGATTGCCACAAACTTACTGAGAAAACACATCCATTTATTCCCTTACAGTTCTGAAGGCCATAAATCCAAAATGAAGCTCACAGGGCTAAACTCAAGGTATCAGCAGGACTATTCTTTCTGGAGGCTCCAGAGGACAAGTCATTTCTGGCCTCTTCCAGTTTCTGGCTTCCTCACCCCTTCCAGGGACTGTCAGCAATCTTTGGCCTGTGGCTACATCACTCCAACCTCTTGTTTCCACTGTCTCATCACCTACTGCTCATTCTGAGCCTCCTGTTTCTCTCCTATCAGGTCTGTTGTGATTATATCAGGCTCTCCCAGATAATCCAGGATAATCTTCCCATCTCAAAATCCTCAACTTAATCACATCTGCAAAGGAATTAGGATGTCAACATCCTGGGGCAGGGAGAAGGATTAGTTAGCCCACATCAAGAATGAAACCCAGATTTCTGATGCTGGCAACTGAGTGGAGTTTTTAACCAAGAATGAAGGACACTGGTGAAGAAGATGATGAGCTTGGAACTTCCTTGTGGTCCAGTGGCTAAGACTCTGAGCTTCCAATGCCTAGGGTTCAATCCCTGGTTAGGGAACTAAATCTCANCTGTTCAGAATTCTGTTGTTCCCCCCAAAACACACACGTACAAGCCCACATATGCTGCACATGTATGCACAGCCCACTGACTCTGAGAGCGCATCAGTGGGAAACACAGCCCATTACACACCATCTATTTCCAAGACAGGGTGGGTTAGTGGCCACTGAGAGAACTTTTGAACACTGGGTGGTCAACGAAGTTGACTTGGTTCAGTTATTCAGGGTAAAGAGTTCCATACAGCTGTGGAGCTCATCTGGACAAGCCCCTTAATGGGAGAGATGAGAAAGCTGAGGCTCAAAGAAGGCCCAAATCGTTAAGATTTAGTAGAAGTCATAGAGGAGTACTTCTGGATAAGGACGATACAGCAGGGTGCCTGCGGCTGATCCCACGTGACTCAATGGCAGAGTGTGAGGTAGGGATACGGGCAAGAAAGAGAGAGTTGGGATTGATCTCAGCACGCATCCCATGCCCCCCCAAAGTCTAAACACGTTGATCTTCTCCCCTAGCCTGGAAGTCAAGGTTGTGGAAGAGGGCACCATCTTTTCCACAAAACACAAGTCAGAGTCTAACTCTGGGAGCAACAGAAGGAATGGTTTGGAAACAAAGGGTGATTAGTTAAAGCTCTTGGGAGAAATGAGGATGGCATGGGCTTGAGGACAGAATGGAGGAGGGAGCAAATCTAAAAGATATTTTAGAGAGAAATTCGATAGGATTTGAGACCAGATGAGTGTAACCAGTGATGGAGGATATGAAAGTGCTATCAGTTTTCGACGGCTGTTCTAACAGATTGCCACAAACTTACTGAGAAAACACATCCATTTATTCCCTTACAGTTCTGAAGGCCATAAATCCAAAATGAAGCTCACAGGGCTAAACTCAAGGTATCAGCAGGACTATTCTTTCTGGAGGCTCCAGAGGACAAGTCATTTCTGGCCTCTTCCAGTTTCTGGCTTCCTCACCCCTTCCAGGGACTGTCAGCAATCTTTGGCCTGTGGCTACATCACTCCAACCTCTTGTTTCCACTGTCTCATCACCTACTGCTCATTCTGAGCCTCCTGTTTCTCTCCTATCAGGTCTGTTGTGATTATATCAGTCTCTCCCAGATAATCCAGGATAATCTTCCCATCTCAAAATCCTCAACTTAATCACATCTGCAAAGGAATTAGGATGTCAACATCCTGGGGCAGGGAGAAGGATTAGTTAGCCCACATCAAGAATGAAACCCAGATTTCTGATGCTGGCAACTGAGTGGAGTTTTTAACCAAGAATGAAGGACACTGGTGAAGAAGATGATGAGCTTGGAACTTCCTTGTGGTCCAGTGGCTAAGACTCTGAGCTTCCAATGCCTAGGGTTCAATCCCTGGTTAGGGAACTAAATCTCATGTGCTACAACTAAAGATCAAAGATCTTTTGAGCTGCAACTAAGAACTGGCACAGCCAAAGAAATAAATATTTTTTAAAATATAAAAAAATGATCAACTTGATATAGGAGATGCTGATTCTAAATTAGAACTTGGTAGATATGGCACCCCACTCCAGTACTCTGGCCTGGAAAATCCCATGGATGGAGAAGCCTGGTGGGCTGCAGTCCATGGGGTCGCTGGGAGTCGGACACGACTGAGCGACTTCCCTTTCCCTTTTCACTTTCATGCATTGGAGAAGGAAATGGCAACCCACTCCAGTGTTCTTGCCTGGAGAATCCCAGGGATGGGGGAGCCTGGTGGGCTGCCGTCTATGGGGTCGCACAGAGTNTAATGGGTGTTTCTTAAGCCAAGGAGAACTGAATCCGGGAAGAATACAAGTTCATCCTTGAAGAGAACCAGTGGCAGCGTAGGGTGTGTGGTTGGTGTGATCCGTGCCCCACACCGACCTGTTGCCGGCCCACAGCTCCATCCCCCAGCTGTCGGGCAAGGGGTGGGGAGATGCTGGGTTACTAACGGCACACACTGTACCCTTCCCCACAGAACTGCCCTTGGCTGATAGGAGCCATCTCTCCAAAGATGCAGGAATTTCTTGGGCTTCCCAGGTGGTAAAAAATCCGCCTGCCAATAAAGGAGGTGCAAGAGATGCAGGTTCAGTCCCCAGGTTGGGAAGATGCCTTGGAAGAGGAAATGGCAACCCACTCCAATATTCTTGCCTGGAGAATCCCATGGACAGAGGAGCCTGGATAGGACTGAGCGACTGAGCACTCTATCCTTGACTTACAGATGCTGGAGTTTAAATCTCAGCTCCTGATTCATGTTGTCACATGGCAAAAACCAACACAACATTGTAAAACAATTATCTCCAATTGAAAAAAAAAAAAAATGCTTTAAAAATAAATAAATCCCAGCCCCTTTGCTTCAAGTTGGGACAAATCTTTGGTGCAATTCATATTCNATGGGTAATCTGAGAGTGTCACTTTCAAGTCTTCAACAGCATGGACACGGCTGTGTCCCTAGGAATAAAGGAAGCTTTTCTCATCCCTCACTCTTTTCCTAGGCAAAAAGTGCCGAGACTAAAAACAGAAAGCGGCGGGGGAACCAGTTTGAGGCATTAGACAGAAGAGGAAGCGTTGCTGGGGACTGAGGAGGGATCAGGCTGTTGATTCAAGAAAGGGGAGTGGGGGACTTGCCCAGTGGTCCAGGGGTTAAGACCTCGCCTTCCAATGCAGGGGATGGGGGTTCCATCCCTGGTCAGGGAGCTAAGATCCCACACGTCTCATGGCCAAAAATCCAAAACAACAACGACAAAATAAACACAGAAGCAATATCACAACAAATTCAGTAAAGACTTAAAAAAGGCAAAAGGAGAGTGGGCTATATGATAAGGTGGGGTGGGGTGGGGAGCACGGTGTCAGATACAGAACAAAGACCTCCAAATACAGAACAAATAATGTAGGAGTCGGTTTGGACACCTCATTGGTGACCTCAGAGACATTGGAGCGGAAACAAGTGGTCAGATTTCCAGAGTTCTAAAGCATGGCGGCCACACATTTCGTGGAAAAGTGGAAGGGGTGAGAGAGGTGAGGTGGCAGGCTGGGGGACTGAGCTGAATTGTATGTACAGGGCAGGCTTCCCAGGTGGCTCAGTGGTAAAGAATCCACCTGTCAATGCAGAGCGAAAGACAGGAGGGGAGGAGGGGGCAGGAGCTGAGAGCAGCCACACGTGAGCTGGAACAAGTCCCTCCCATCCCCCCACCCCCCACCCGCTCCTCCAGGAATCTCAGCCCTGTCTCTTATACACATCTTCTATTTCCAAGACAGGGTGGGTTAGTGGCCACTGAGAGAACTTTTGAACACTGGGTGGTCAACGAAGTTGACTTGGTTCAGTTATTCAGGGTAAAGAGTTCCATACAGCTGTGGAGCTCATCTGGACAAGCCCCTTAATGGGAGAGATGAGAAAGCTGAGGCTCAAAGAAGGCCCAAATCGTTAAGATTTAGTAGAAGTCATAGAGGAGTACTTATGGATAAGGACGATACAGCAGGGTGCCTGCGGCTGATCCCAGGTGACTCAATGGCAGAGTGTGAGGTAGGGATACGGGCAAGAAAGAGAGAGTTGGGATTGATCTCAGCACGCATCCCATGCCCCCCCAAAGTCTAAACACGTTGATCTTCTCCCCTAGCCTGGAAGTCAAGGTTGTGGAAGAGGGCACCATCTTTTCCACAAAACACAAGTCAGAGTCTAACTCTGGGAGCAACAGAAGGAATGGTTTGGAAACAAAGGGTGATTAGTTAAAGCTCTTGGGAGAAATGAGGATGGCATGGGCTTGAGGACAGAATGGAGGAGGGAGCAAATCTAAAAGATATTTTAGAGAGAAATTCGATAGGATTTGAGACCAGATGAGTGTAACCAGTGATGGAGGATATGAAAGTGCTATCAGTTTTCGACGGCTGTTCTAACAGATTGCCACAAACTTACTGAGAAAACACATCCATTTATTCCCTTACAGTTCTGAAGGCCATAAATCCAAAATGAAGCTCACAGGGCTAAACTCAAGGTATCAGCAGGACTATTCTTTCTGGAGGCTCCAGAGGACAAGTCATTTCTGGCCTCTTCCAGTTTCTGGCTTCCTCACCCCTTCCAGGGACTGTCAGCAATCTTTGGCCTGTGGCTACATCACTCCAACCTCTTGTTTCCACTGTCTCATCACCTACTGCTCATTCTGAGCCTCCTGTTTCTCTCCTATCAGGTCTGTTGTGATTATATCAGGCTCTCCCAGATAATCCAGGATAATCTTCCCATCTCAAAATCCTCAACTTAATCACATCTGCAAAGGAATTAGGATGTCAACATCCTGGGGCAGGGAGAAGGATTAGTTAGCCCACATCAAGAATGAAACCCAGATTTCTGATGCTGGCAACTGAGTGGAGTTTTTAACCAAGAATGAAGGACACTGGTGAAGAAGATGATGAGCTTGGAACTTCCTTGTGGTCCAGTGGCTAAGACTCTGAGCTTCCAATGCCTAGGGTTCAATCCCTGGTTAGGGAACTAAATCTCATGTGCTACAACTAAAGATCAAAGATCTTTTGAGCTGCAACTAAGAACTGGCACAGCCAAAGAAATAAATATTTTTTAAAATATAAAAAAATGATCAACTTGATATAGGAGATGCTGATTCTAAATTAGAACTTGGTAGATATGGCACCCCACTCCAGTACTCTGGCCTGGAAAATCCCATGGATGGAGAAGCCTGGTGGGCTGCAGTCCATGGGGTCGCTGGGAGTCGGACACGACTGAGCGACTTCCCTTTCCCTTTTCACTTTCATGCATTGGAGAAGGAAATGGCAACCCACTCCAGTGTTCTTGCCTGGAGAATCCCAGGGATGGGGGAGCCTGGTGGGCTGCCGTCTATGGGGTCGCACAGAGTTGGACACGACTGAAGCGACTTAGCAGCAGCAGCAGCAGCAGATATCCAGGACGGGCATCCTGAAAGGTAGTAATGATCTATGGAGATTCAGAGCAGAGGATGGGTAATCTGAGAGTGTCACTTTCAAGTCTTCAACAGCATGGACACGGCTGTGTCCCTAGGAATAAAGGAAGCTTTTCTCATCCCTCACTCTTTTCCTAGGCAAAAAGTGCCGAGACTAAAAACAGAAAGCGGCGGGGGAACCAGTTTGAGGCATTAGACAGAAGAGGAAGCGTTGCTGGGGACTGAGGAGGGATCAGGCTGTTGATTCAAGAAAGGGGAGTGGGGGACTTGCCCAGTGGTCCAGGGGTTAAGACCTCGCCTTCCAA
>SJYW01032454.1:110664-126499 GCA_006410735.1 Raphicerus campestris | reverse complement strand
GCTCTAGCTCTGCTGATCAGTTAAAAGAGTCAACTAGGGACCAACACAGAGGACAGGAGCCTGTAGACCACCCAGACCAGAGCATCACAAGGCCAAAAGAGCTGGGCTCCGAAAGGTCTAAGGACTACATCGATGCTGCAGAGACCTTCCTTCGGTGGCACCAGAGCTACTGAACTGTGCAAATATTTATAACCAAGGCAAGAGCAATAATAATAGTGATACGCTGAATTAGTGGTAAACAACGCGCCTGCCAACGCAGGAGATATAAGAGGCGGAGATTCGATCTCTGGGTTGGGAAGATCCCCCAGAGGAGGGCATGGCAACCCCCTCCAGTATTCTTGCCTGGAGAATCCCATGGACAGAGGAGCCTGGCAGACTACAATCCATGGGGTCTAAGAGTCAGATAGGACTGAAGCTACTTAGCATGGGGCACATATGAAGCAAATGCTGCTCTGGGTCAAGCCCCTGCTAACTGCACTGCATCCAGTTATTTTATTTAATCCCCTCACCACAATAGGTGAGTATTACACTCTCCATTTAGATAAAACGGTGGACACGCCTACTTGTGTAGTACATACATGCTTGCGTATAGTTGGGAAAATATACATGTACAGACCATACACAGCGCCACGTGATACCCACTGGTTTGATTAGCAGTTGAAGAATAAATTTAGCACTATGCATGGAACAGCTTATTAAGGATACTACCCTTAAGAGGGCAACATGAATCTCTGATGCTCTTGGAGCTCTGGCTCATGGGCCCATGGGGTCTCCTGCACTCCAGCAGCCACTGCCTTCAGCCCAGAGCAGGCAGAGCTGGCCACCAGTTCACAGCCCCTCCTGCCCTAATCTCTCACATCTTCAAACCCGTGGCCTCTCCCCTCTCCCAGGCGAAGGTGTCAAGCCTGGTTCTAAAGTCATATCAGGGGACAGCTGTGCCAGGAGTCGGGTCTGCTTGTTCCATCCACACTGGTAGAAATGGACTGCACATGAACATGACCTCCTTCTGTGAAGTCAGCATCTGAGGTGCTGAGCTGCAGGGACCCCGATGTCCCAGAGAGTGCCCAACATCTTCAAATACTCCCAGAGTTGCTCCAGGCTCAGAGCTCAACCGTATACCACTTACCCCTCACTCTGTGGTCCCTGGGGAAATGCGCTGGTCTCCACGAAGCTTCTAGAACACCTGACCTTAACTCAAGTCTCCCACACTCAGAGCTCTGGATTTGGAGTCCACAGACCACGGCTCCTACAGTCCTGATCTCCGTGAGAAGCAAGCTCCAAGTCCCTGCCCTTCCACTGCAACTCTAGGGACACCAGCACTACCCAGCAAGGACACAGCCTCAGTCTCCACTTCTGTGAAATGGGGATGACGTGTATGCATGGGTCAGCACTGTAGGTAAGCTGTGTAACAAATCCCCAAGTCTCCGTGACTCCACAGCTAGCTTTACTCTCAGTCACATAAAGGCCAACACCAGGCAAGCATCCTTCCCTCATCTTGTCACTTTGGCCTCTGGCCACTGCAGAAGAGGGGACAGCAGATGGTAGAGATACACATTCATTAACTGCCCCGTCACAGGAGCACGTTTCCTGGGCCTGAAACTTACACAATGTAGGGGCTCTCTCTAAGACAATGTATATAAAATTATAATACGTGTAAAACATATCTTTACATATATTTTATACCTATATTTTTTACAGCTGCTCCAATACCACTGTACACAGAAATTATAAAACAACATACCCAAGGCCCCCAGAGAGAGGGGCCAGGACAAGACAGGGGCCTGGAGCCCCACACTCCATTAGCCTCAGGATAAATCAGATCTGCAGGCTGGAAGGGACACACCCCTGTTGCTCACAATCCAATAGCCAGAACTAGGACACAGGCCAATCTCAGCACAGGAGGCTGGGGAGTGTGAGGGAGCGCCTGGCTCCTTGTGAATAGGAACCCGCTCCAACAGCATGCTGGGCATTGCAGCTGGGTGATAGAGGCCTGGAGACTGCAGGCAGGAGGAGGCCGGATGCAAATACAGGGATCGGGAGGTCAAGCGGTAGGGCAGGGGAGCTCTGCCTAGCCCAGAGTCAAGAGGGCAAGGCTCTGGTCCCAGAGCTGTACTTTCTCAGTGGTGAGAACCTAAGAGACTTCTTCAACCCTCCTGAGCCTCCCTGGCCGCACTGCCCAGCTTTGTAAACTCATCCTGATAGCCCAATGTGATCTCAAAGAGAAAGCAACATCAAGAGCCTACACGGCTGTGTGAACAGCCCCGGCTATGCAGAAGAGAGCCCCATTGTAACTCTTCTTAGCAGAACTGCTCTGTCATTTGTCCTTCAGACACCTGAAATCTGGCGGTCCCTGGTCCCCGAAGTTAAGGATAATCTCTGCTTCTTCAGGTTGTCCTGCCTTACCCCATCTGCCTCAGTGAGACAACCAGGGCGAACAGAACAGATTCAGCTGCTGCATGAACCTGCTGGATTGTCCAGGAAGATTCTAGAATATCAGAGTTCAAATGGTTGTCCAAAGGTTAGCTTATCCTTGGCGGATACTGGAAACGCTCGACTCTTCCAGGAAGTCCCCAGCAGGTGCTGACAAGACTGTCAGAAAGTAGCTCAACCATTATGGGCAGCACCACCATTCTGCCTCGCCCTGGTAGAGCTGTTTTTAAATCTTCATAGCCCCCCTCTGCAACCCCTTCACTCTAGAATGTCAGACCACATCATAATAAACACATCAGAATGCATCTACATCCCACTTCAAATATCATTTACATATAACTTCATAGGAGCTGAGATGAATTTAACAAGTTGACATGATGTTACATTATGCACATATTCAATTAAACATCAATTAATTTTGATTTTGCAGTCATTTTTTGAAGTTGATCATTTTTTTTCAAGTATCAAATATTCCTGGAAAAATAGTAATCTGTTGGCCTTGGGCTTGCGGTACCCGTAGATAAGCCAGCCCCTGGACACCACCCTTTCTGGAGTGAATAGCCAAGCTCTTCCGTCCTCTCAGAAGACCCAACTGGGAAGGGACCCACTGTCTGTGTCATCCCTGGCAGGGGCCGCTCGGGTTCCCGTCAGGGACTTTATCTCTGTCCTGCCCTGAATGAGGAGCCGAGAACACAGTGTGGGCCTGGGTGACCACAGGGGTTGCCAGAGCCCGTGTTCAGAGCAGAAAAGCAACAAGAAGAAGGGGCGTGGGCTGCCAGAAAGGCTGTGTGGCCGTAATGAGACTCCTGTATCCGCCAAGGTCACAGTCGTCTGTGGCCTGCTCCCCGCCCCTCTGAGCTTCACTTTCCCTAGCTGTAAGTCAGCAAGCAGCAAATGAGGGAGCCCAAGGTGCTCGCTATAATCTCTCCCTTATGTTCCAGATCTACAGAGCTGCCACTTTACAGTGTGATTTTTATTCCGGTGCTTTCTGCTCCAGAGTATCAAAGTCAGCACAGTGAAGTGGGGGTATTTCTGCCGCTGAGAAGCTATCGTTTGTGACGGGGCTGTAGGGTGTGTAACAGGGCTTGTGCGTTTGTGAGTGAACACACGCACGCATCCTGGAGAAGTGCAAGTACACGTGGGCACGGGGTGTGGTGCTGTGAGTGCCTGTGTTGTGTAAGCAGACGTGTACGAATTTGTGAGTTGATGTCAAATGTGCATGAATGAGGTGTGGATGCATGAGTGTGCATTTGTGTGTGCAAATGTGTACATGTGCAGCGCAGCAAGGCCAGGTAAGAAGGAGGGGATTCTAGGGCCTTCCTGGTTCCTAGTTCCTCAGAGCCCTTTCCTTCTGGAAGCTGTTCCGCTTCAGCCATCAGCCTGGCCTGTCGTTTGCTCCCATAGGACGACATCATTGTCCCTGAGAACAAGGCCACCAGGCACAGAACACACTTGACATTTTACAAAGGTCTTTCTCTTCCCTATTTTTTCTTGACCCCAGGATAGAATTTGTGAGGTTGGTACTATCTATCATTCCCATTTTTCGGATGAGCTAACTGAGGCTCCCTCAGAGGACAAGTGACAAGTGAGAGGACACGGGTATGAGATGTTCCCACTCCACATTTCCAGTCACTGCAGAAGGTAGGCAGGGTGGGCCCTTTACAGACATGGCTTTTTTCTGGGACATATCTCTCTCTGACTTCTTCCTGGCCTGTCAGGCAGGAGCCAAGGTCAATGTGGAGAGCCTGGCAGGGGTGGTGGGCAGCAGCCCCAGCCCGAAGCTGGGGGTGGCCCAGGCTTCCCCGGTGGCTCAGACGCTAAAGCATCCGCCTGCAATGCAGGAGACCTGGGTTCAGTCCCTGGGTCAGGAAGATCCCCTGGAGGAGGGCACAGCAACCCCCTCCAGAATTCTTGCCCAGAGAATCCCCATGGACAGAAGAGCCTGGTGGGTTACAGTCCATGGGGTAGCAGAGTGGGACACGACCGAGCAACTAACACTTTCTTTCACGGAACCACAGCACTGGGAAAACCAGGCTGCTGAGGGCCGCGGACGTGCCGGGTCTCGCCTCAGACCGCTGCTGGAGATTAGCAGCTGGGCCAGGGAGCCATCTCCTCGGAGCAGCTGGGCAGGGCGGGCCTGGGCAGGGCTGAGGGAGCTACTCACGGGCAGGAGGAGTTTCAGGAGGCCCTGTGCCAGAGCACCCAGGGTCACTGGTCCAGTCCCCAAGTCCCAAGCTGGGACATCACTGGTTCTCTGCGTCTTACGCCCCTATGGTGAAGTCCAACACACTTCATCACCTAGTCCACTCCTCACAGCAATCCTACATGGTTGTTATTCTTGTGTCCATTCTGTAGATGAGAAAATTGAGGTCCTTGGAGATTAAATGACTGGCAGAAGACCCAAATTCTCATTCCAGCTGGGTCCAGGCAGAGCTCAGAATAAAGTGGTTAGGGGGCATCTTGCGGCTCAGCTGGTAAAGAATCTGCCTGCAGTGTGGGAGACCTGGGTTCAATCCTGGGTTGGGAAGATCCTCTGGAGAAGGGAAAGGCTACCCACTCCAGTATTCTGGTCTGGAGAATTCCATGGACTGTATAGTCCATGGGGGTCACAAAGAGCTGGACACGCCTGAGTGACTTTCACTTTCACTTTTTCACTTTTCAGGGGGCATCTACTATGTATCAGGAACTGTGCCAGGCACTTCTCAGGTAACATCTCATTTATACCACACCAGTCAGTGAGGTAGAGAGCATCCCCTCCATTCTGGAGCAGAAACAGAGCAATTCATTTGCCCAACATCTTAACAGAAGGATTCGAACCCAGGTACACATGCCTAGGAAACATTTAATGCCGCTGGGATGATTTTCTTAATATATATGTCTGACCAGGCCACATCCCTGCTTCCCGCTGCTCCCTGGTGCCTCAAGGACCACAGGGAAATTCCAGAGCCTTAACCTGACATCCAAGGCTATCCACCCTCTGGCCCTGAGCACGGCTCCTTCTTCTCTAGCCCGTCTCCCTTCTCAGCCACCTGCAATCACAGTGCTGTGTCCTCTTGAACATGCTGTGTATTTGAAGAGCTCTGGCCTTGGTAAAGCCTGGTCCCTCTGCCAGAAATGCCCTTCACCCTCCTCTCTGCCTGTCAAATTCCCATGTCATATGGTGCGGTCACATGGAGTGATCACCTCCTGGAGGAGGTATCATTTGAGTTGGAGTCAGTTAATCCTCTGGATTCATGAAACAACTTTCACCTTCATTACGACTTGACATTGCTGAGAAGACGTGGATGTTTATATCTGGTCACTAGACTGGGGATGCTCTCAGAGCAGAGAGGGTGAACTGTTTATCTCTGTATCCTAGCAACCTGCACAGGGCCTGGCCTAGCACAAGCATTCGACCAGAGTATACGGATGGAAGAATAGATGGATGCTCGGATGGAGAGATGTGTGGAAATAACGTAACAGATGGTTGAATGGATGATTTGATTGGCAAATGGATAATTTAATGGAGAGATGAGTGGAGCTTGGAAGGAAGGAGGAAGAAGGAGCAGGTGAATTATACCGATGAGCACAGAACTATTCAGCACTGACAAAGCATACTCAGTGCCCTCTCCACGCTCCATTTGGATGGCATCACTCACTCAATGGACACGAGTTTGAGCAAGCTCTGGGGGATGGTGAGGGATGGGGAAACCTGGTGTGCTGCAGTCCATGGAGTCCCAAAGAGTCAGACACGACTGGAACTGAACAGCAGAGTAGCCGATAACTCAGGAAGCTCCCTGCTCACCTCCCTTACAACTTTTTGTTACAGGTTGAAAAAGACCTGGCAGGCCCTCTGGGCAAGGAACAGAAGAGTGTCCCAGATGGGGTGGGAAATAACCCCCACCCTTGGTGTTGAGCTCACACCCTGGAAACCTATGCCTGTGCTCTAGGAAGATGCAGGGCCTGCCCCGTCCCCTGAGATGAGCTAAGCAGGGAGTAGCCCACACTTCCATCTTTCCATTAGCTAAGAACTCTTCCAAGCCTGGCCTCTCCCAGCTCCAAGTTCCACTGCCCAGGATAATTGGAGCTGGGGCCTGAGTCCAGTGTTGCTTCAATCCCCAAACCAAAACCACACTGGCCAGAATAAGAGGAGCCTTGGGGTCAGCATCTAAGAGGTACGGGGGCAGAAGAAACTGGACCAGTATCTGAGGACAGCTGGAGAGAGCTAGGCCACCATCAGGGGTGGGTTCTGAGAGCAATGGCCCTCAACTCCTAGCAGTGGGGGTGAGTCCTCTCCAGGAGTGCAGGGGCCCAAGAATGGGCTCGTTCTGAGGAGGGGCAATGGCACCAGCTTCTCTCTGGGTTTGACCCCACCCCTCACATCCCCACTCACCCCCACAGCCTCACATCTGTGAGTAAGGCCCTGCCAATTAAACAGCTGCAGCCCACACTCCAAGGCTCCCCAAACCCCAGCACTACCCACACCAGCCAAAGCCACATCCCATCCATCCCCCAGCATGGGACCCATGGGAGGGGATATGCTCGTTAATCACAGGGAGACGGCTTCCGGGCAGCCTCGAAGACAGACCGAGGAGACCGGAGCTGGGAGGGAGCTCCCCACACGCTCCCAGGGGAGGCCAGGGCTCCTGCTCCGACCCAGCATTGAGTCCATCAGCTAGTGGCTTGCCTTCCAGTGCCCTGGGAATCTCTGAGAACTGCCGGTCCTGCTTGTGGCCCAGACATCAGGAGAGAAAGGTGGGTGTGTCCTCTGCCATCGGGCCTTCCTTCTTCCATCCAGTGAGGCATCAGAGAAACCCTCTGAGGCCAGAGAGTTGGAATTTTGGTTCTTTGTTTGGCGATCGGCTGGTCGTGTGAACTTTGGTCTCAGGTTCTGCAAAATGAGGCAAGAGCTCCAACACTACCTGTGTGCACAGCCTAGAATTAGTCATCATGCTGTGGGGAGGGCATGTATGGAGGCCCACGCCCTCCATCCCTAGACCCACATCAGCCGTGGTCGTTGGCCTGGTCTGAGTCACCGGGCAGGCTTGGCAGTGGGAGGTGACCTACGCAGCCCCAGGGAGCAGGGCCTTGGAGAAAGCCACGGTGGAGAGGAGACCCTGGAGCACAGGCAGGAATAAAGACACACATTTGCCAGGAGCTGGGCTTCCACTCACCCTGCTCAGACCAAGCCCCATCTCCCCTCATCCTCACTTTGCCTTTTGGTGTCCAGGGCTGTGGACTCTTCTTGGAACACTTGAGCCCTTCACAGCCCACAGGGATGCACCTCACTGTGATAGAAGCTCATAGACCATCAAAGCTGGACATGCGCTGGCTGACCCCTGACCTCATCATGTGACCTTGGGCAAATCCCTGTTCCTCGCTGAGACCTGTCAGGACACCTGGTGAAAAGAGAACCTGGAGATTCCCTGTGCCTTTCCCCTAAGGTCACTAGCATTCCTGGGTCAGCCAGCAGAGAGGTGGCTGGGCTGAGTTGACCATCTGGGAGACTGCATGAGAGGCAACAGGAGCGAGACAGCCCAGGCAGCCAGGCAGGGCTAGTGGGCAGAGCATGGGGCACCTGGGGCGGGGGGAGGGTCATAGCAGGACTCAGGCCCCTCCACAGGCAAAGCAAAGGGGAAAGAACAAGTGATAATTCAAGCAAATCTCTACTGAGTACATCCTGTGTACTAGCCATCATTCTGAGCCCACTGGTGTTCCCTCCTCGGTACTCCAAAGAGCCAGGTACACCACATCTCCCCACAGGGGAGGGCACTGAGGCCCAAAGAGGACAGGACAATATTCAAGGTCATGCGGCTTAAGTGGACACATTGGAGCTAGAATCCAGATTTTTAAACTCGACAATACAGTTCCCTAGGGGTCGGGGCAAGACCCTAAGTTCAGACAGGAGGCACCATCCCAAACCCTGACCATGAAATTAGACAAGGCCAGAGCTTTGATTCTTGGGGCACAAGATCTCCACATTCCACACAAGTCTGAAAGTGAAGTGAAAGTCCAGTTGCTCAGCCTCGTCTGACTCTTTGTGACCCCATGGACTATAGCCCACCAGGCTCCTCTGTCCGTGGAATTCTCCAGTCAAGAATACTGGAGTAGGTTGCCATTCCCTTCTCCAGGGGATTGTCCCAACCCAGAGATCGAACCCAGATCTCTGGCACTGCATGCAGATTCTCTACTATCTGAGCCACCAGGGAAGCCCGCCCAAGTCTGTGCTGTGCTGTGCTTAGCTGCTCAGTTGTGTTCAACTCTTTGCGACCCCTTGGACTGTAGCCTGCCAGGCTCCTCTGTCCATGGGGATTCTCCAGGCAGGAGTACTGCAGTGGGTTGCCATGCCCTTCTTCAGGGGATCGGATCTTCCCAACCCAAGTCTGGAGCTCCTTAAATTCCTCATCTTATGGTCAGTTCAGGGAACAAGGGGCAATCAGTCAAGGCTAATCCCCAAAGGGAACCCCAACTCTTTAGGGAATAGCAATCAGTCAAGGCTAATCCCCAAAGGGAACCCCAACTCTTTAGGGAATATACACTTGGAGGACATGCTAACATTATTGGCATGCTGCAGCGACACAGGGCTCATGCCCTCTGGGCACATCCCAACTCCATTCTTGGTCTGAGGCAGACATGGTGGAGATGGACGCAGTACTGGGCTCCATTGGGAAGTGGATGACATGTCCTCCAGAGCCCCTCTCCTCTCCAGCCCTTTCAAGATCAGCACAGCTCCCAGACTGGAAACCGTCCCTCCTAAAGGCCTAACCATTAACTACATACTCTCTGAAACAAGTGCTAGATCCCAGGGCTGCCTCTCCATTCCAGTCTGCCTTCTTGGAGAATCATCAGATCTCTAGAGTCCTCACTTCCCCAAACCTGGGCTGCTGCAGACTTCTACTCTGATTTCCCCCAAGAGGTTTGACTCAGCCTATGACCTTGAGCAAGTCCCTCCCACCTCCAGGACCCAGTGTCCACACTTGTCAGATGGAAGAATAAACTCAACATGAGGTTCCTTCTAACTGGCAGAGACTCTGGGACTGTCATCTTCCAGATGGGTGGAGGGAGGTGGGCAAGGCCAAATGAGCCCCTGGCTGAGGCTGGAAATGGAAGAGCAGACCCCGGACCCAGCCTGGTGCCCATTTCATCAATGCCTGCTTTTGTCTGGAGCACTCAGCTAGCAGGTGAGTTCATCTTCCATTAAGGACAATTATCTTCATTTGCATATGCTAAATGTGACATTTAAGGNACCCAGCCTGGTGCCCATTTCATCAATGCCTGCTTTTGTCTGGAGCACTCAGTTAGCAGGTGAGTTCATCTTCCATTAAGGACAATTATCTTCATTTGCATATGCTAAATGTGACATTTAAGGGAGAAGTTTCTCCCCACCCCAAACAGGATAAAAGTCCCAATGACAGGCAGGCAACCTGCGGTTTGGGGCAGAGGTGTAATTGGCTCTTATTAAGGGAAAATGTGGGGAGATACACATTCTAAAATGCAAATGACAGCATCGTTCCTTCCACTGGGGCTGAACAGGGAATGATGAGGGCCAGGCTGGTGCTTCCTAGCTCTTGTCTGTCCACATCTGGGCAGGAGAGGCCTCCTGACACAGCGCAGATAGAAGGTAGGCAGAAGCAGGAGGCCAGACTAGCACATCCCCTCCCCAGCAGCCCATTCTTGCCTCAGCCTGCCCTGCTACACCAGCGCCCCTCCTGCACACCAGCATCAAGCAGACTCTGCTCTCTAAACTGGAATCTTGCCTCAGAGATCCNGAGGGGCACGTTGAAAGTGCTCCAGGATTTGCTTCCTGTGAAAACAGGCTGGGAGGGAGGGGGGGGCGATGCGCGGTGGAAAGACATTATCCTCCTGGAAGCTGCCCAGACTATACAGGGAGAAAAGGCTTGTTTTGATTGTTGCTGGCTCTCTCTTTCCTTCTTTCTTTCCTCCTTTTTCTTTCTTTTTCCTTTTGGCCCTCCCCTCCGTTTGCGGCCCTCCCCAGACCCAAGATGAATCTTGACGGCTGTTGAGCAAGTGGGAAAACGTGGGGCTGTTTTCTGCATAAAATAAGGCTGGTGAGAGAGGCAGCGCCAGATATAAAGTCTGATTCAGAGAAATTCTAAAGAACGCAGGGGCGATGAGGTGGGCAAATCCAAGAAGCTCATTTCCCCAGCATGCCCCCTCTGAGTCACATCTTGCACCATGAGGGAAAAACACATCACACCACAATATGTCACATGCCTGCTGCAGAGGGCCGGGCTGGTGGGGGATGTAGTCCTCCTTCCTGAGCCTGGGTCAGCAGGGCCAGCCCCACTCAGGGGCAGGGGCAGCTGGGAGGAGGCAGGGGCCAGCCCCAGCACGGGCTATCCGAAACCCTGCTCTTCCCCTTTCTACCTGAAAACCACCTTGAACAGGGAACACTCCATAACACCTACTATGTGCTGGGCTCTGCTCTTTGTGTTCTCTGTAACATTATCTCATTTAATCTTCACCACATCTATACAAAGGCAGGTGCTTTTATTATCTCTACTTCCAGAAGGGGAAACTGAGTCCAGGAAGACTTAGGAACTGCCTGTCACNACACTCCATAACACCTACTATGTGCTGGGCTCTGCTCTTTGTGTTCTCTGTAACATTATCTCATTTAATCTTCACCACATCTATACAAAGGCAGGTGCTTTTATTATCTCTACTTCCAGAAGGGGAAACTGAGTCCAGGAAGACTTAGGAACTGCCTGTCACGAAGCTGGTAAGGGGGGTGCAGGTAGGGGGAGAGCAGGCTGGCTCTCACGTTCAGGATCTTGGCCACTGTGTGACTCTTTTGAACCTCACACTGCTCATCAGGAAATGGAAATAATGACCCTGACCTCATGAGGGGGTTCAAGGATGCATGAAAAAAATTCAGGCAATGAATTCAGGACCAAATTGAGTGCTAACTCCTTTCAATACTGCCATCATTTTCATGTAAAGTCGCGACAAATAAGTGAAGTTCCTTCCTAACTCCTAGGCTTCTCAGTAGGGACTGGAGAGGCCTGGCCCTTAACAGATGCTCATGAATTTATTTTTATCTCCTTCCTTTTCCCATCACATCTCAACCAACCTAGCCAATTCTTCATGTCTAAAACTCCCCCCAAAACTGTCCATCGGGGTAACCATAGGAGTGCCTCTCCCATATCCTCAGCCCCTACCACCTATCCATGTCAAACAATGCAGAACTTTCCACAGACCCAGAATCCTGGGCTAACATGGGCCTGCCTGGACCACGGTACTTTCCATTTCAACACACTCCACCCAGCCCCCTGTCCAGCTCCACCTACAGATCTCCTGATCCATTTTACACTACCCTGCTTCATTTTTTTCCACATAGTCAGTCGCATCACCTCCTCACATACTCTAAAATTTCCTTGTCACATTTTCTTTCTGCCCATCTCCCCTCCATCCCAGCTAGAATGTAAGCTCCCTAAGAGCAAGGAACATCCTTTTGTTCACTGATGTACCCCAGCTATTTCCATCTCATAGAAATGAATGAATGAGCCTTTCTACCAGCTATTCTCTCTTGTTCTCTTCCCCCTTTCCCACCCCTATCCCCCTGCCTCTGTTCCCCAGAAAAACTCCTACTCATCCTCCAAGTCCCTGCCTCTCTGAATCCTTGCACCATGCCTCTCATCCTGTATCCTTAGTCATGGCCCACAGCGCATCAACTTTCCTCTTACTGCTCAGGCCTCACTCACCTTCCTTCCCAAACCTCCCCACTGGCCCTTCTGGAACTCACTTCCTTTAAAAAGTAGATTCACTTCTTCTTAGGAACACAAAAAGTATTCACAAGAGCACCTTCGTCTGTCTTTGGCCTCGTGATGGAAACCTTGGGACTCTCATGCTGAAGCCTCAGTCCTCCCCAGGGGAGGCTCTTCCTGTTTTTACATCTCACTTCCTTGAGTGGCCCCTAAGGTCCCTGCACCCTCTTCGCATCCTGGCGGGTATCTCCAAGATCCCATCAACCTCAGGTGGATGGAATGCCATCCAGCCCCACAAACTCTCCTCCTCCCTCTCGACTCCACCCTCCCAGCCGCCTTCGTGTGCCTCCTTGCCTACCTGCCCCAGATCACGGTCTCTCTTTCTCCTGCCAAGGCCTGCCATCAGACCAGTGGTATTTAGTATCTGTTTGAATGCCATCCAATACCTGGACTCTCCAGAGCTTCAGCCACCCCTTCCCAGGGACCTTCACAGGGCCCATCTCACCTATTGAAGTCCAGTCCTCAATTGCATGACACCCCTCGCCCAAGACCATCCCCCGCAGCTGCCCCTCTTCTTCCGTTTTAGCCTCAAAGCCTCTTTCCCTTTGCCCACGTTCTCCAGCTGCTCCAGTGCTCTGGTCATGCGAATGTTCCTCTCACCAGCACCTCTGTATACCACCCTTCCCTTTATCTGTCCAGCCTAACACCCAGAGCCAACTCCAGTGAACTTCACGCTCAGGCTGGTGAGAGCCCAAAGCAGGAAGTTTGGGACCCATGTCAGTTGTAAGCCCTCCAGCCTCAGCTGACTCCTCAGTGTCACCCCCCTCAAAGTCCCCTGGCCTGCGTTGGCCAGCTTCCCATTCCCATTTCCATCACAGATTCTTTGATGTCTGACCTTCACCTCTCTTCTCATGACCCCTGCCGACCTCAGTTCCTGGAGATGCCTCACTTCATCAAAACCATTCAGGCCTTCAAATGAGACCTGCTGCCCCGCCCCACCTCCAGTCACAACCCCCACACCCATCATGGTCACCTCTGTCCAGGATCAGAGGGAAAGGACGGTGCCTCTTGTTTCCGACAGGCCACCCTTCCAGTTGTGTGCTGGGCCACCCATTCCGCACCCTCCATCAATTACCCCACCTCTCCTGGGCCTCCCGAATACCCCTCTGTTAAGACTTCCTCCTTCCAGCAAACCTCCAAACGTGCTCGGGGCTTTCCCATCCTACAAGGCCCTCTGCAATCCTCATTCTTCCCAGCAGGACTTTTTTGGTTCTTCTCTCCCCAGAGACCGCTGCAGTCAACGCACTTACCCACCCTCGCTCAGGTGCCCCTTCCTCACTTGGCCCGCATGAGGTCACTTTTTCTGCTGGCCTCCTATCATCTCTTCCTGTCGCCAGCTCTCGCTTCCTCCACCCAACCCCTAAAGGTCAGGGTCCCAGGGAGGGGCTGGCTCCTCCTCATGCTCAGCCTCCCTGTGCCATCTCGCCACTTCTGTGGTCCCCACCACCGCGATATGCTCATCATTCCAGATCTACATTGCTAGCTCAGGCCTCTCTCCTGACCTTCAGTCTCTGGGTTTCCAGCTGCCCCTGGGGATTCTGTCATCCGCTTACCACTTCACACTCGGGCACCCAAGACTCACCATTGTCTCAACCTGAGATCAGCCTTGAGTCTCGAAATTTACTCCACCCCTTGAATGCCTTGGGGCTGGGCTTGCATCACTGCTCAGCCCCTGACAAGGCCAGCCTTGAGTCCACCCCCTCCCTCATCCCACATGGCCAGTCAGTCACTAGGTCCTGACAACCTGCCCTCCTAAATGTTTCTCAACTCATCCCTCTACACAAGTCCCCACGACCACTGCCCAAGGTCAAGCCCTCATCCTCTCTTTCTGGGCAATTGCAGCATTCCCCGCTGCCTCTTGCCTTGACTCCCTCTGAGTCAGCTGCCACGCTTCTGCCAGAGTCATCGTTTAAATCACAAATCCAAACAAGCTGCCCTCCAACTTAAAACACCTGTAGGATAAATTCAAACTGCTGAAGACCTGGTCCTCTCCCCAGTCCCTCCCTGGCCTCCTACCTTCCCCCTTGAGCTGGGGCATGTGTAAAGCAGTAATGACTGTACACAGCTTCATGGCTCCCTGTTTGTTCTCGTTGTTGGATCTGCTGACAGCCTCTTGCCCATTTGTATTCTGCTTAGTTCTCTTTCTTCTTCCAAGACTCATCTCAGGTGCCTCCTCTTCCAGGAAGCCTTTGCTGATTACCCCGCTTCCATCTGAAGTTAGATGCTCTTCTCTGGGTGTAGGATTATTCTATCAGAAATATTTGTTTAGCTGGCCCTCTTTTCTACAAGTTATGGGTCTTTCTTGATACCTGTGTATCCTCAGCACCCAGGCTTATATTGTCTTTCTTAGATCAAGCATCCTTTGCACTGGGGAGACAGGGCACCGTGGGTGTGAGTGGCACCATCACAACAATGTACGTACAATTTTGGACCAAATCGGAACCAGATCTTCCATCTGACACTCAGTCCTGGTATCCCCTTGGTGTGTCTCACTGACTCTCCTTTTCTTCCAGCTCTGTCCTTGGACCCAGCAGCTCCCTTCCAAGGTCTCCCTAACTCGGTCTAGCTCTCATGCCCAGAACCAGCCCAGGGTCTGGAAAGACACCCAACAGGAGTAGGAAGTGAGGTTCTATCCTTGGTTCTGCTACTGACTCCCAGTGCAATCTTAGCTGGTGCCTCCCTACTTCAGGCGGCAATTTCCCTCTCACAGAGTGAAGGATGGAATAGAGGACCCATTTAAGCTCTGTATGCAGAATTCCTGGAGGCTGTGAATAAAGCTAGGACCTACAGATCACCGAGGGACTCATGAGAAGTCTGTGCCCCCATCCACAGGGAACTTAAAGACAGGCCACCTCTCTGCCCTCCTCATTATGCGTCCTATGCCTCACTGTGACAATACACCTCTAGTTGTTAGAAATAAAAATTACCTAGAGCCACCAGATCCAGCTAGGACACCTCTCCTAATGTGAGGGAGGCGGGGACTATTTTTGGTTGCAGTCACTAAACTTGAGTGTAATCCAGGAAAATCAAACAGAGGCATGACTTGGCCCATCCAAGCTGACCTGACCCCAGAGATGTAGGTCAACCCTTGTTGTGGTGGCATTTGAGGGCTTCACACCAACATCACAGAGCGAGACTCAGAGCAAGCTGTGGTTCGGTGGATGAGCAGTGCACAGCCTACACGAGCTATGGGGCACTCGGGAGGAAGAGGACAGCCACCTCGCCAGGGGCAGTGCCCCCAAGTGGGGGGACTTGGGACATGTGGGTAAAGCTCCATAGAGGAGGCAGGATTTGAAGACGGGGTAAGGAGGAGACAGTGTCAAGAAGAGCCAGGGCATGTCTTTGATCGTGCCTCTCTCCTGCTAAAAGCCTTCCTTGGCTCCTCGCCGTCAAGTGGATGAAGTCCAGACTCCCCAGGCTGGCATGCAGAGGCCCCCACACTGACCCTGGGGTGACCCCTCTGCGCAGGCTTCCCCGGGAATGCCTGTCCTGCCCACCCTCCCTCACAGATCCTGGGGGTCAGCCTCCCAGACTGCTGCTCACTAGTCCACAGAAGTGCCTGGTTCTCTCTCACACCACAGTGGCTTTGCACATTCCATTCCTGGTGCCCGAGACACTGTTCCTGCACCTCCCCAGCC
>SJYW01032454.1:84790-96419 GCA_006410735.1 Raphicerus campestris | reverse complement strand
AAAAAAAAAAAAAAAAGAAATGGCTCTGGTTCAAAGAAGACAGCGGTAAAGCTGGGGTCAAGGGCCCCAATGTACAGGGGCTTCTTAGGGAGAGCAGCAATTCTGGTGAGCCACTGGACTTGAACGAGAGCTGGGGGTAGAGGCTATCAGACAAGGCCAAGGCAGCCGACAGACAACAGGAAGGACCGTCAGGATCTCTCGCTCCAAAAAGTCCCGCAGTGCCCGGCCAGGGTTGTGGGTCACCGGGGCAGCCAGCAGGTGGACAGTTCGGGAGAGTAACAGGAAGAGTGGGCAGCTCCACCCAAGTCTGTTGCTCAGGCTTGGGCAAGCCCCTTCCCTAACCAGACCAGAAATCCTAGACCTGACTCCTGAGGGCCCCCACCCTCCTCCAGCCCCCCTGGCACCCCGCTCCCTAAACCATCACCCCAGATCACCGAACTGGAGGTCTGTAATGCTGACACTCCCTTGGCGAGCATTTATCTAGAAAGTCATAAAATCACACTGCACATGGTAATTAACGATTAGCGATGTTTATCCCTAGCTGGCTCTGGCCTGTGGGAGTCTGCTGTGGGGAGAGAGGCCAGCTTCCCTCCCTAGAGTGGAGGTGGGTGGCTGCTGATGCCCGGTTCTCGCCATCAGAGCTGTGCCGATAGTGGAGGTAAAGGCCAACCTGTGCAGCCCCTCACTGGGGGCCGTGTTGGCTCACTGAGCCATCTTCTCAACAAAGCCGCCCAGGGCTGGCTCCTAACACCTAACCATTCCTATTCCATGCCTTTATCGGTGCCGTGCCACTCACCAAGAATACCATCAAGGCTCTGCCACCTCCAGGAAGCCCTCCCTGACCACCCTAGTACAGAGCTGCTCCACTGCGGGCCATCAGGACTCTCACACGCTCTGGTCTTCACCCGGATGTGTGTATCCTGTGGCTGCACCTTGATCACTCAGACAGACCAGATGTTCCCAGAGGGTACAGATCCAACCCAGCCCCCACTCCTCCACTTTCCCATACCTAGCCCTGGACCATGCACCCAACAGGTCCTCAAAAACGAACCGTAACTCCAAAGTATTAGAGCTGCAAGAGAACACGCCCCTCGCCCCCTACACAATGCTCTGCATGTATGGACACTGGCACGCAGCTCTGGGGAACAGTCCTAGACGAGGCCAAGGCCCAGTGCACAGCAACTTGGGAAATGGAGACCTGGGCCAGGATTTTGCAGCATTTTAAGTGACAGAACCAGCACTCAAACCAAGGTTTCCAGGAGCCTGGACTTGGCTCCCCAGGAAGTGTGGTGGCCCACCTGGGGTCAGCTGGAGAAGGCTGGACACAATCCTGGGCCCCAGGTTGTGGGCTGGATCTACCCCAGCTTCCTATATTATCCCAGGCTTGTCCCCGGTCCCCTGGACCTCAAGGTGAAGATGAAAAACAGAGCGTAAACCTGGCGGCACACAGGCAAGCCTGAGTAGGGTAGCCAGGCCGAAGCGATCATCTAACCTAAAGCCAGAAGGATGTGGTGGGAGAGGGCTCTGTGGCTGAGCGGGCTTCTCTTTCCTCCTGGGTCACAGGCACCAAGACATGAACTGCCCCTTCTCATCCAGCCTGCCCGGCTCCCGGCAGGCAGCAGCTACCCAGGGCATTCTCAGGGAGGCTGTGAACGCCAGGCCCCTGGGGCTGGCCCTCACGCACCCAGGCCCATTGCTTCTGTGGTCTGAGCCAAATCCCAGGGCAGCAACCAGCCCCCACCCACCCACCTCACCGAGCCTCCCCTGATGACCTGTGAGTCACTGGGGCCCGAGTGGCAGGTCATCTGGTTCAGCCCAGCCCAAAGCCTTGCCCCAAGGTGCTCTGCAGGGATGCAAAGGGCCCAGGACTCAGAAAAGCAGCGTCACTGGTCTTGGAGATCAAGAGCCCATCACATGTTAAAGGCACAGACAAGGCTTTCAGGAGAAAATGAGTCAAGGCTCTTAAACACCCTACGTGTATGCAAGTGTGTGTGCAAGCGTGTTTTATGAACACAAAGGCAAAGTGAAATCACTCCGTTGTGTCTGACTCTTTGCAATCCCATGGACAGTAGCCTCCACCAGGCTCCTCCGTCCATGGGATTTTCTAGGTAAGAGTATTGGAGTGGGTTACCATTTCCTTCTCCAGGTTGGAGTGGGTTACCATTTCCTTCTCCAGGGAATCTTCCTGACCTAGGGATCAAACCCAGGTCTCCCACATCGATAGGCAGACGTTTTACTGTCTGAGCCACCAGGGAAGTCCAACACAGACACATGTGTAAAGACAAAGGTCAGGTCATTAGTATCGCTTGCCCTGGGAAGTGGGGCTTCCCAGGTGGCGCTAGTGGTAAAGAACCTGCCTGCCAATGCTGGAGACATAAGAGGCACAGGTTCGATCTCTGGGTCAGGAAGNGTACATCATGAGAAACACTGGGCTGGAAGAAGCACAAGCTGAAATCCAGATTGCCGGGAGAAATATCAATAACCTCAGATATGCAGATGACACCACCCTTATGGCAGAAAGTGAAGAGGAGCTAAAAAGCCTCTTGATGAAAGTGAAAGAGGAGAGCGAAAAAGTTGGTTTAAAGCTCAGCATTCAGAAAACGAAGATCATGGCATCTAGTCCCATCACCTCATGGGAAATAGATTGAGAAACAGTGGAAACAGTATCAAACTTTATTTTTTGGGGCTCCAACATCCCTGCAGATGGTGACTGCAGCCATGAAATGAAAAGACGCTTACTCCCTGGAAGAAAAGTTATGACCAACATAGATAGTATATTCAGAAGCAGAGACATTACTTTGCCGACTAAGGTCCATGTAGTCAAGGCTATGGTTTTTCCAGTAGTCATGTATGGATGTGAGAGTTGGACTGTGAAGAAGGCTGAGCACCAAACAATTGATGCTTTTGAACTGTGTTGTTGGAGAAGACTCTTCAGAATCCCTTGGAATGCAAGGAGATCCAACCAGTCCATTCTGAAGGAGATCAACCCTGGGATTTCTTTGAAAGGAGTGATGCTAAAGCTGAAACTCCAGTACTTTGGCCACCTCATGTGAAGAGTTGACTCATTGGAAAAGACTCTGATGCTGGGAGGGATTGGGGGCAGGAGGAGAAGGGGACGATAGAGGATGAGATGGCTGGATAGCATCATGGACTCAATGGACGTGAGTCTGAGTGAACTCTGGCTGTTGGTGATGGACAGGGAGGCCTGGCATGCTGCTATTCATGGGGCCATAAAGAGTCAGACACGACTGAGCCATTGAACTGAACTGACCTACTCCCATAATTTGCATTTTAAGATAATAGGATTAACCTGAAGGTTTAACCTAGAGACTGTCCAAAGGCATGATACATTGTTATAGAATTCTTATTTAGACCAGACCTACTCCCATAATTTACATTTTAAGATAATATGATTAACCAGAAGGTTTAATCCAGAGACTGTCCTCAGTCAGGATATATTGTTATATAATCCTAAGGATTGTAGAGGAAAAAAATTTGTCCTTTCTCCCTCCATAAGAATTCCAGATTCCTCTCTCCTTGGGGACCCCTAGACTTCTTATCAATCTGCCTAGGAAATGACTCTCTCAGGGGGCCGGTGGGTGATATTTTCCTGAGAATTCCTTTTCCCAAAGTTTGGACATTGGAACATTGTTCGCATTGTACATACACAAAAATAATAAAAGAGGATAGGGATAATATCTGAAATGGAGTTCAAGCAGAAATATATAAACCTAACTGATTTTCTAAAATAAAATAACAAAATTAATTTAAGGGGAAAGCACTAAAACAAAAACAAAAATGCAACTCAAATAACTTTTGAATTAACTTTAAGCCCTCAAGGTAAATACTAAAATAACTGTTTCAAAATGCTGAACTTTGGTGCATCATTTTTCCATGGTAGTATGAGACAAGAATTCTAAAACTACTTACTGTGCTTTCTAGGATTAGACAAACAAGTATGTGTGAAGTATATTGGAAATCAGAGTTTTATTGGGAGGCTTGTTTTTTTTTGTTTTGTTTTGTTTTTTTTACTATTTTAAAAATAAGTTTACAAAAAATCTACTGGGCAGAGGAGCCTGGCAGGCTATAGTCCATGGGGCTGCAAAGAGAGTCAGTCTCAGCTCAAACAACAACAAATATCCAAAGGGGAGATTAGAATAAACCTGGTGGTTTGAATTGGAATTTTATGGAGTATAGTAAATTCTTGTTTTGTAAAGCTGTAGCTTCAGTTCAGTTCAGTCTCTCAGTCATGTCTGACTCTTTGTGACCCCGTGAATCACAGCATGCCAGGCCTCCCTGTCCATCACCAACTCCCAGAGTTCACTCAGACACATGCCCATCGAGTCAGTGATGCCATCCAGCCATCTCATCCTCGGTCGTCCCCTTCTCCTCCTGCCCACAATCCCTCCCAGCATCAAAGTCTTTTCCAATGAGTCAACTCTTCACATGAGATGGCCAAAGTACTAGAGTTTCAGCTTTAGCATCATTCCCTCCTAGAAATCACAGGGTTGATCTCCTTCAGAATGGACTGGTTGGATCTCCTTGCAGTCCAAGGGACTCTCAAGAGTCTTCTCCAACACCACACTTCAAAAGCATCAATTCTTCAGTGCTCAGCTTTCTTCACAGTCCAACTCTCACATCCATACATAACCACTGGGGAAATCATAGCCTTGACTAGATGGACCTTTTTTTGCAAAGTGATGTCTCTGTTTTCAATATACTCTCTAGGTTGGTCATGACTTTTCTTCCAAGGATTAAGCGTCTTTTAATTTCATAGTCACCATCTGCAGTGATTTTGGAGCCCCCCAAAATAAAGTCTGACACTGTTTCCACTGTTTCCCCATCTATATCCAATACAGTGTTATTAATAAATAAATTTTTTTCCATTTTTTGCATGTTGAGAATTTTTTACCTTTCCCAGACATAAACTTTTATTATTATCAGATTTTTACTGTTGAATCTCCACGCTTATCAACTTTCAGCATGATTAATTGTATCGTTGCAGCTGAGAAACCAAGATTAAACTAAAAATTCAGCCCCCATCTTGGTAAGTAGTCTAAATGTTTAAGCTTTTCCGCTTTATATCCATATATTTAACATGTCTAGGTGTTTAAAACTTACTCTAGTGCACATTATATGACTGTATATGCAAATATATGATTCCATTGAAACAACTAAAGTGTTTTCACATTTTTTGATTCTTCATTTGTCTTATTTTAGGGGAAGAAAGTCTCCCTCTATATTTCTGAGTTATTAGCTGAGATCCCTGTAATAAAAACCAGGCTAACAAGAGAAAAACAAGCACATTTGTTAGCATGTCTGCCTTGTGTTCATATGGGAGAAACACAGAGCAGAATGAGTTTCTCCCCAGGCCGCCAAGCATTCAGGATCAAACTCTAGCTTAGCAAAGATACAGACATTTTTGTGGTTGTCTAGTTGCTAAGTTGTGTCAGACTCTTTGCAACTCCATGGACTGTAGCCCACCAGGTTCCTCTTTCCATGGGATTTTCCAGGTAAGAATACTGGAATGGGTTGCTGTTTCCTTCTTCAGGGGATCTTCCCAACTCATGGATCGAACCCAGGTGTCTGTATTGGCAAGCAGATTCTTTACTGATGAACCACCTAGGAAGCCCTTTTTGGTTGTTGTTCAGTCGCTAAATCAAGCCCAAATCTGCAACCCCATGAACTACAGCAGGCCCAGCTTCTCTGTCCATCACGACCTCCCTGAGTTTGNCATAGCCTTGACTAGATGGACCTTTTTTTGCAAAGTGATGTCTCTGTTTTCAATATACTCTCTAGGTTGGTCATGACTTTTCTTCCAAGGATTAAGCGTCTTTTAATTTCATAGTCACCATCTGCAGTGATTTTGGAGCCCCCCAAAATAAAGTCTGACACTGTTTCCACTGTTTCCCCATCTATATCCAATACAGTGTTATTAATAAATAAATTTTTTTCCATTTTTTGCATGTTGAGAATTTTTTACCTTTCCCAGACATAAACTTTTATTATTATCAGATTTTTACTGTTGAATCTCCACGCTTATCAACTTTCAGCATGATTAATTGTATCGTTGCAGCTGAGAAACCAAGATTAAACTAAAAATTCAGCCCCCATCTTGGTAAGTAGTCTAAATGTTTAAGCTTTTCCGCTTTATATCCATATATTTAACATGTCTAGGTGTTTAAAACTTACTCTAGTGCACATTATATGACTGTATATGCAAATATATGATTCCATTGAAACAACTAAAGTGTTTTCACATTTTTTGATTCTTCATTTGTCTTATTTTAGGGGAAGAAAGTCTCCCTCTATATTTCTGAGTTATTAGCTGAGATCCCTGTAATAAAAACCAGGCTAACAAGAGAAAAACAAGCACATTTGTTAGCATGTCTGCCTTGTGTTCATATGGGAGAAACACAGAGCAGAATGAGTTTCTCCCCAGGCCGCCAAGCATTCAGGATCAAACTCTAGCTTAGCAAAGATACAGACATTTTTGTGGTTGTCTAGTTGCTAAGTTGTGTCAGACTCTTTGCAACTCCATGGACTGTAGCCCACCAGGTTCCTCTTTCCATGGGATTTTCCAGGTAAGAATACTGGAATGGGTTGCTGTTTCCTTCTTCAGGGGATCTTCCCAACTCATGGATCGAACCCAGGTGTCTGTATTGGCAAGCAGATTCTTTACTGATGAACCACCTAGGAAGCCCTTTTTGGTTGTTGTTCAGTCGCTAAATCAAGCCCAAATCTGCAACCCCATGAACTACAGCAGGCCCAGCTTCTCTGTCCATCACGACCTCCCTGAGTTTGCTCAAACTTATGGCTACTGAGTCAGTGATGCCATCCAATCATCTCATCCTTCGTTGCCCCATTCTCCTCTTTCCTTGAATTTTTCTCAGCATCAGAATCTTTTCCAATAAGTGGGCTCTTTGCATCAGGTGGCCAAAGTATTGGAACATCAGCTTCAGCATCAGACATTCGAGTTAATATTCAGGATTGATTTCCTTTAGGATTGACTGATTTGATCTCTTGCAGTCCAAGGGAATCTCAAGAGTCTCCAGAACCACAGTTTGAAAGCATCACTTCTTTGGTGCTCAGCTTTCTTTATAGTCCAACTCTCACATCCATACATGACTACTGAAAAAATCATAGCTTTGACTATATGGACCTTTGTTGGCAAAGTGATGTCTCTGCTTTTTTTTTTTTTTTTTTTCAAAGTGATGTCACACTGTCTAGGTCTGTCATAGCTATTCTTTCAAGGAGCAAGCGTCTTTTGACTTCAAGGCTCCAGTCACGGTCTCCATTGATTTTGGAGCCCAAGATAATGAAATCTGACACTGTTTCCACATTTCCCCCATCTATTTGCCATGAACTGATAGGACCAGATGCCATGATTTTGATTTTTTGAATGCTGAGTTTTATGCTAGCTTTTTCACTCTCCTCTTTCACCTTCATCAAGAGGCACTTTGGTTCCTCTTTTCTTTTTGCCATTAAAGTGGTACCATCTGCATATCTTAAGTTGTTGATATTTCACCCAGCAATCTTGATTCCAGCTGTGATTCATCCAGCCCAGCATTTTGCATGATTCCAGCTTGTGATTCATCCACCCCAGCATTTCACAGGATGTACTCTGCATATAAGTTAAATAAACAAGGTGACAACGTACTCCTTTCCCAATTTGGAACCAGTCCTTTGTTCCATGTCTGGTTCTAACTGGTGCTTCTTGTCCTGCATATAGGTTTCTCAGGAGGCAGGTAAAGTGGTCTGATATTTCCATCTCTATAAGAATATTCCACAATTTGTTGTGATCCATATGGTCATCAGTTTTAGCATTATCAATGAAGCAGAGCAGAAGCAGATTTTTTTTTAATCCCTTGCTTTTCTATGATCCGATGTATTATGGCAATTTGGTCTCTGGTTCCTCTGTCTTTTCTAAATCCACCTTGTACATCTGGAAGTTCTTGATTCACATCCTGCTGAAGCCCTCTTAAGAGGAGTGCCAATGAATTTGAGACAAAATGAGCAGGCCCTTAGAATAAATAGGAGGTGTGATAAGTTGTGAATTTGTCTAGATGTCTAGGTGTCTAGGTGCCCACTTCCAATCTCTTCTCCAGGGATAAAATCTTCCCTGGTTGATGAAACTCAACAGGTCACTGAGACTTTCCTAGAGGCTAGCAGTCTGGCATTCTTTAAAAAATATGTTTCTTAAAGACCTTGTACTTTAATATCCTCCATTTTAGTTTTCCTGACATTTATAAATGTGTAACTCTGGTGTGATAAAGACATAGGAGAGAAAGAGTGAGTATATGCGTGTGTGCGAGAGAGACAGAGACAATGAAGAAGGTGAAGATTTTCCTAAGCTCATTTTCTAAGTGGATCAAGGAATTGATTACTTCAGAATCTGCTATAAAGAAAAATGAGACTATTCACTTCCAGGTCAGTAGTCTGAATTCAGCTCAGCTCAGTATTACCTCTAAGTATGAAATATGTGTTATTTAGGTTGGTGTCAGAATAAAAATAGGATAGCTGCCCTATTAAGAGCTGAAAGCCATCAATATTCTCCAAATCAACAGCATACCACTCATGGCAAGTGAGGTTAGATGCAACAGGGTTCAGTAGGTGGCTTAATACAGCACCTTACTCAGGCAATATGTAAATGCATTCTAAACCTTTCCAAGACTCTTTTTACTCGAAATAGGAATTCAGCTCCATTTTGGTGATACATCCAAAGTGGGATGTATAAGTCTATGCTTTACTAAGACTACAGAATTAGGGGCAAGACTTTATTTAGGCTGTTAAACTGTGCTATTAAGCAAGAAGCTTTCTTTGTGGATGGATAATACACCCTAAAATTCAGGGTAATTTTTTTGCTCTAATTTTCTATAATTATATTCTACTCTGGCATAATTCCTAGGCTCACTGTGGATGCTCCTTAATATTTTTGTAATGGATAGAAAAATGGATGGATAAGGAGTCTCTCAGGTAAAAATGGAAACAGAATTCATCCTATATCCAGTTGTATTTATATAGCTTGAAAATGTATCTTTAAAAGGCTGAATTAAAAAGGACACAGTTTCTTGGACACCACCTGGCAGAGAAAGCACAAAAGGAAAAAGCAATATGATACAGGTCATCCAAATTCTTCCTCTGAAAAAGCTGAATCCTCATTTTTATTCTGTGTATAGAAGCCAGGGCAATATGTTTCATGTAAATCAGATTCATCATTTCCTTCTTTTTTTACTTCACCTTCCTTTGCAAAGTTTTATATATGTCCGTTTGCTCCTAAGTCAGGAAGCACTGAGTGCTTCCATGTGCATGAAGGTAGTGCCATGCTGGGTAAATGCTGATTGAAATTAGTTGAAAAAGTTGAATAATTTTCCATTTGGGGCTTCCCAGGTGGCTCAGCAGTAAAGAATCTGCCTGCCAATGCAGAAGAAGCAAATTTGATCCCTGGGTCAGGAAGAGCTCCAGAAGGAAACGGCAACCCATTCCAGTTTTCTTGCCTGGGAAATCCCATGGACAGAGGAATCTAGTGGGCAGTAGTCCATGGGGTTGCAAAAGAGTATAGGACACGACTTGGTGACTAAACAGCAAGAACAAATTGTAGGGAATGACCAGGAAAGATATGAGGCAGGGGTCAGAAGGTGAGATGGTGGGAGCTGAGATTAAGGAGGGTCAAGGGTGTTGGTACTGATGTGACTGTGGAGCTGAGTGACAGAGAGAAAGAAAAAAATCCTTCAGGGAGAGCAAGTCACCACCCAGAAGCCAGATGAGCTGAGCAATATGGATGCTGAAATAAACAATTATGGCAAAAACCATGTAAGTATTCACCAAAGGAGTATGTTCCAGCATGCAGAAGTATCTTTAAGCTTTTAAATCATTAGCTTAGTGTTGGCATATTATAGGCTTTTAATAAAAGTTTGAGGACTAAATTTCCTAACACTCATTTGTGTGTGCAGAATAAAGACTGGGGAGATGACCAAATCCCTTTCACTTTGAGTTTCAATTCAATTCAGTTCAGTCACTCAGTTGTGTCCGACTCTTTGTGACCCCATGAACTGCAGCACGCCAGGCGTCCCTAACCATCACCAACACGTGGAGTACACCCAGATTCATGTCCATCGAGTCAGTGATGCCATCCTGCCATCTCATCCTCAGTCGTCCCCTTCTCCTCCTGCCCCCAATCCCTCCCAGCATCAGAGTCTTTTCCAGTGAGTCAACTCTTCGCATGAGGTGGCCAGAATTCTGGAGTTTCAGCTTCAGCATCGTTCCCTCCAAAGAAATCCCAGGGCCGATCTCCTTCAGAATGGACTGGTTGGATCTCCTTGCAGTCCAAGGGACTCTCAAGAGTCTTCCCCAACACCACAGTTCAAAAGCATCATTTCTTCGGTGCTCAGCCTTCTTCACAGTCCAACCCTCACATCCATACATGACTACTGGAAAAACCATAGCCTTGACTAGACGGACCTTAGTCAGCAAAGTAATGTCTCTGCTTTTGAATATGCTATCTAGGTTGGTCATAACTTTCCTTCCAAGGAGTAAACGTCTTTTAATTTCATGGTTGCTTTCAGCATCTGCAGTGATTTTGGAGCCCCCCAAAATAAAGTCTGACACCGTTTCCACTGTTTCTCCATCTATTTCCCATAAAGTGATGGGGCCGGATGCCGTGATCTTCGTTTTCTGATGTTGAGCTTGAAACCAACTTTTTCGCTTTCCTCTTTCACTTTCATCAAGAGGCTCTTTAGTTCTTTTCCACTACCTGCCATAAGGATGATATCATCTGCATATCTGAGATTATTGATATTTCTCCTGGCAATCTTGATTCCAGCTTGTGTTTCTTCTAGTCCAGCATTTCTCATGATGTACTCTGCATTGAAGTTAAATAAGCAGGGTGACCATATACAGCCCTGACGTACTCCTTTTCCTATTTGGAACCAGTCTGTTGCTCCATGTCCAGTTCTAACTGTTGCTTCCTGACCTGCATCCAGATTTCTCAAAAGGCAGGTTAGGTGGTCCGGTATTCCCATCTCTTTCAGAATTTTCCGCCATTTATTGTGATCCACACAGTCAAAGGCTTTGGTGTAGTCAATAAAGCAGAAATAGATGTTTTTCTGGAACTCTCTTGCTTTTTCCATGATCCAGCAAATGTTGGCAATTTGATCTCTGGTTCCTCTGCCTTTTCGAAAACCAGCTTGAGCATTTGGAAGTTCACGGTTCACATACTGCTGAAGCCTGGCTTGGAGAATTTTGAGCATTACTTTAGTAGCATGTGAGATGAGTGCAATTGTGCGGTAGTTTGAGCATTTTTTTGGCATTGCTTTTCTTTGGGATTGGAATGTAAACTGCCCTTTTCCAGTCCTGTGGCCACTGCTGAGTTTTCCAAATTTGCTGGCATATTGAGTGCAGCACTTTCACAGCATCATCTTTCAGGATTTGAAATAGCTCCACTGGAATTCCATCATCTCCACTAGCTTTGTTCACAGTGATGCTTTCTAAGGCCCACTTGACTTCACATTCCAAGATGTCTGGCTCTAGATTAGTGATCACATCATCATGATTATCTGGGTCATGAAGATCTTTTTTGTACAGTTCTTCCATGTATTCTTGCCACCTCTTCTTAATATCTTCTGCTTCT
>SJYW01032454.1:40366-82605 GCA_006410735.1 Raphicerus campestris | reverse complement strand
TGTTGTTTTGTGTAACGCCTAGAAGCATCCACCAGAACTGGGGATATGCACAAAATACACTTTGGGGAAAGATAAACTTGTCTAGTTTTGAATAGATAAAACCATGGTCCTTTTTGACTCTGGAAACCGGGAAGAGGAAAGGATTTGCAGAATCCAGACAACACATCAATATCAGAGATAGACCAGAGCCCACAGCTCCCTAAATGCCAGTCCAGATGCTACTGCTCTGCCCCGTTCCCTCTCTGAGCTGGGACGAGCTGCAGGCAGGGGCCATGAAGAGGGTGCAGTGTGTCACAGGGGAAATGCCTGGTGCAGAGAGAGTGACAGGGCACAGAGAAACCGGGCAGAAACAGTGCTGGGGCAGGCGGCATAAGCCCTCCTGGGAAGAACTGGAAACCAGGTGTCACCACACGGCCACAGCATTCTGCAGTCAAGCATCAGATCCCAGCTCTGGCCCCTTCCAGCTGCACAACCCTGGCAAGTTGCTGAATTTCTCTGGGCATGAAAGAGGGGCCAGATGGGATTGTCCCTAAAGTCCCCTCCAGTCTGAAATTCCAGGATTCTGGGCTTCACAATGATCACTGCAGGTATGACCCTACGAATTATCATCTCCACTTTATAGCTGATAGAACTGAGGCTCAGAATGAGTAATTGACTTCTTCAAGGTCAGCAGAGAAAAACGGAGTCCAAGTCAGCCACTGTGCCACCAGGCGTCCTACAGAGAGCGCTCTGCTTTGTGGCCTTGAGAACTGCTACTTGTGCCCGAGCCAGACCAGGAGTCAGACCATCTGGGTTTTTAGGACTGGCTCCATCTCTCACTAGCTGCACAGTTTGGACAGGTCGAGTAGCCACTATGAACCTCGGTTTATTCCTCTGCAGTTGGGACTAAGCCCTCCCTGGTTACACGGCACAGTCCATCATGTCAAATTCACCAGGGAGCCCAGCACACTCAGGTCTCTGGAAAATGGGAGCTACTGTTACTCTAACGCTATAAATTACTTCAGAGTTGAGGGGGAAAGGAGAGGCAGGCATTGAATTCCAGGTGCACTGGCCTGGGGATCGGCAAATCTGTGTGCCCCAGGCAGATCCCAGGCCTGTCTTCTAGAGACCAAGTCAGCTCCCAGGACAGCAGCCAGCTTGCGGCCCATCTGAGGCTCCCAGCTCCATCCTCCGTTTCCCCTTATGTAACAGGAGGCGCTGGACTAGGTGACCTCTGGGAACACACAGATCTCTCATCTGGACTGAAGAAGATCTCTGGCTCCACAAGATGCTTTTTTCCCACCATGGTTTGGAGGCTTTTGTTCTCCAGCAGCCTGTAGTCCTTTTCTGGGGTTGGGTGTGTGGGTGATGCGTAGGAGAAGCAGGGGCAGGAATCAAGAGAACCTGAATCGGGCACTTCCTGTATTCCAGGGACCGTCCTAGGAGCCGTCCACAGACTAATGCATTCAATCCTCAGAACAAGCCTATGAGGACAGAACAGGTGACACATTTTACAGACAAGAACAGTGACATCCAAAGAAACGAAGTAATGTGCCCGAGGTCACAGGGTTGGTGAAGGAGGATCTGAATCCAGACCTTCCTGATCTTCATGGCGCCCCGCTCTGAGCTTCTGAGTGGCGCCAACTCTGGGTCTCCATGCAAGACGGAGGACACAGGGAAGGAGAGACAGGGTAGGAAGACAGGGGCAATGTCCCAGGGCAGCATTTTCAGGGAGGGGAATGGCAGTCTGAGCTAAGAAATGGTTGTTGGGCTGCACTTGGGGTCTGTTGAGTTTCGGGGTCATTGTGCCTACACAGGAATGCACAACCCTCTCTCCCTGGGGGGCTGTGGAGGGTGGCACGGCCATGTTACCAGGAGGGAGGTACCCACTGGCCTGAAGAAAAGTGGGGCCTGAACCTCTTTTTCTGGTGGCCACTTGGGCCAAGGAGATGTTCCATCTGCCGCCGCAGGCCCACTTCAGTCCAGCAGCCCTCCACTAAATCACCCACTCTGAGTCAGTTTGCCCCCCAATATCACATGCAGAATGTTTGTCGGCTCTTGACACTAATATTATTTAAGGCCTAAAGTCTAATGTAAGGCTTCCTTTTAGCGAGATTGTCTCATTTAATAAAACTCCCTGTCTCTGTTCCCCCAAGGTAATCATGCTGATGATAACGCACTCCCCGCGCTGTGATTTGATCTGGGAATAGAATTAGCACACAGCCTTGCTTCGTTGTCAGATTCATATTCTTATTTTCCCCCCACTGGAAATAAATAAGCAGGTAGCCAACCAGGTAAAAGGCAGTCCTCTGCCCTCTGGAATCTTTAGTCATTGGCCTCCTAACTGGGTCACTCATCCTCAGAGCTCACTCATTCACTCATTCATTCTTTCTTTAACTGACTCAGTCAACAAACACTGCCCCACGGTCAGTGCCCTAAGCTGTACCCAGGCTCTGAGCTGGAGAGCTGGGGTGGATTAAGACAGAAAAGCCCTGTTCTCAAAGAATGGACACCTTCCTGAATGGCCCCTCATCTTCCAATGAGTGCCCCCCACCCTGAGGTCACACCGGTACGGCTGCAAAGAGAAAATTCAGACACTCGTTCACACAGAGGCATCCCTGAGAAAGAAGACCGGGGCTCAAGGGGCCTCCCTGTCCTCACACCACCGTGGCCAGAAGCAAGTGGTCTGATCCATTCAAGTCTGTTTGTTCCTGGGTGGGAAGGACACAATGAATAATGGACTTGGAGTCAGACACAGCTTGGTTCAAATCCCAGCCTTGCTTCCTACTAATTGTGGAGCCTAGAGCAAGTCACTTCACCCTGCAGTGTGGTGCCATCCTGCGAAACATGACCCGCTTCACGGGTCATGAGACGCTGTGGGCAGGGGCGCAGACGGCCACGAGACAGGAGATCACCCAAGGAGCCACTGAACCAGAACAGCCCTGAGAAAAGGGGCCCCAAAAATGTCACGTCCCCTTCCGAAGAGGACATTTCAGGTGACATGATGTAGCTCAAGTGTCTGACTTGGCAAACTTGTCACCACCAGCACCGGTGTCATCATCATCACCATTATCAGTGGCAGCAGCAGCATCGTCACCACTCATCAGCATCATCAACGTCACGGATATCACTCACTCATCTGGTGAGAAATGAAAGCTCTTCAAGAACTCTAGCAACCTAGTCTGGTGGGCGTGCAGGGTCGGCACTGGGTGGGGAATGCACACTCTGTGACGACCAGCAAGCCCCTTCACCTCCCTGGCTTAGGCGTCCGGCTGTGACGCTATATCCTTCCCAGCCCCGATGCCCCAGTGCCCATGAACAGACGAGAGGGCGCATCTCTCACCCCGCAGGGTGCTCCGCTGCTAGTTAACCTAGGGAGGGCTAGGTATCCAGCAGGCCCCAGGGAGTCCCTCAGCCTGGGGGCATGACAGACATGGCCACGCAGGCCACAGGTTAAGCCCAGCAGGCAGTGACAGGGCGCTAGAGGACCTGGGAGAACTGAGCTCCAGGGCTTGGCTGGCCCTGCTTCTCGGATGAGCTCCCCCGACTGCACATCACGAGTGGCGCCTGGGAAAGGGCACAGGACCCAGAGACCTGAGAGGAGGGCTCAAAGCCAACCTGCTCCAGACATTCACTGTGGGAGGCGCCCCGAGCCTGAGCTTCCTCCCATGAGCTTCCTCCCATGACATACGGTGTACCAGTGATGGTTCTGAGCGAAATGATCACTCAAGAGGGTGACTGAGGAGATCTTTATGAAGGGACTTTTTAATAGGCATGAGCAGGGTTAAGGGAAAGCAAAAGGGCTGGTGAAGCACCCCAGGCGGAGTTGCTGCCACCCCTAGAATGATTCCAGAATCGCCTGGGGAGGGGTGGGAGCTGCCGTGAAGAAGTCAGACCAACAGGACCTGTGGCCTTTGCTACAGGAACACAAGTCAGTACTGACCCACAGTCCATCGGGGAGGAGCCCACGGAATGTTTGTTGATAGAACCAGAGAATAAGAGAATGAGTGGGTCTGGCCTCCTGCTGATTTATCCTGCAGCAGATCCCATCTTCCAAATGGCTGCTTCAATATCTTGTCTCCCACACGCTCTTCTTAGTGGGAACTTAACACACTGTGAATCTGGCCACAGGTGGGATTACAGCAGAAGAAACGCTGGGATATCTGTTAGGTCATAAAAAGCGGTGAAGCTTCTACCTCTCTCTCTTTGGGATGCTCATGCCTTGAAGTGAGCCACCCTGCCTTAAGCAAGCCCAAGCAGCCGCGTGGAGAGGCCACGTACAGGGGTGCCAGTGGGCTGCAGCAGCGGAGGTGCCAGGCCACGGTCAGCATCAGTTGTCACACGGGTAAGTGAGTAAACTTTCGGATTTCAGCAGATCCCATTCCCAGCCTGCAAGGCTTCCAGCCTGAGGCACTGTGGGAACAGAGTCAAGCAGTCCCTCCTGCACATTATCCCAGCTCCCAGCTCATAGAATCAACACGCGCATGCATGTGTGTGTGCTAAGTCGCTTCCGTCATGTTCAACTCCTTATGACCCTATGGACTGCAGCCCACCAGGCTCCTCCAGGGCTTCTCCAGACAAGAACACTGGAGTGAATTGCCATACCCTCCTCCAGGGGATCTTCTGACTCAAGGATCGAACTCCCATCTCTTACATCTCCTGCATCGGCAGGCGGGTTCTTTACCACTAGCGCCACCTGGGAAGCAACTGACTCAATAAGCATAATCAAATGCTGGGTGTTTTAGGCCATAATGTTTGGGGTAGATAGTTATGTAAATTGTTGCCTTCAGTCCATAGGGGTCGTGCTTCCAGAACACAAAATAGGATGGAGAAGGATAAAAGAATGTGAGGGGAAATGGGGAAAAACCAGCAGCACGGATGTCACAAGCAGGGCAGGGGTTTTAGGACCGATTCAACCAGACAGAATCTGAAAACTCATTCTTACATCCAAGGTCAGTTCCACTAACCTGCACTACGGCCCCAGCTGCTGTCTTCCCTATCCCACCCCAGCTTGGCCCTCCCACGCTGCTAGAGAACCAGCTCACCCCTCCTACCTGGGCGCTCTGTTCTTGACCAGCAGAAGCTCTGCACACTCTGGCNTCAGTTCCACTAACCTGCACTATGGCCCCAGCTGCTGTCTTCCCTATCCCACCCCAGCTTGGCCCTCCCACACTGCCAGAGAACCAGCTCACCCCTCCTACCTGGGCGCTCTGTTCTTGACCAGCAGAAGCTCTGCACACTCTGGCCTGGCAGGGGAAAGAAGGGGGTGGGCGGGCCTGGAGGGACTGGCCTCCTCACTCTGCCCTGTACACACCAGGTACCCGCACCCCCTTGCCCTCCCCTCCCCTGGAACTCTGTCCCTACCACACCAATGCTACCATTACCACAACGCCTTCAGTGAAGGAACCCTCCAGAGCGGACTGCATGTCTGTGTCCCTCCAGACTTCATATGTTGTTTTTGCTTTTGTTTAAGTCATGTCCAGTTCTTTGGGACCCCCATGGACTGTAGCCCAGAAGGCTCCTCTGTCCGTGGGATTCTCCAGGCAAGAATACTGGAGTGGGTAGCCATTTCCTCCTCCAGGGGATCTCCCGACCCAGGGATCAAACTCCATCTCCTACTTGGCTGGCAGGCACTTTACCCCTGAGCCACCTGGGAAACTACATATGCTGAAGGCCTAACCCCCAAAGTGATGGCATTTGGAGGTAAGGCCTTTGAAAGATAATTAGGTCATGAGGATGGAGACCTCTTGATGGAATTAGTGCCCTTATAAGAAGAGGCAGTAGATAAATGATCTTTCTCTCTGCCATATGAGGACAGAGCAAGAAGGCATCATCTGCCAACTGGCCAGTGGGCTCTGACAAGACAGAATCACCCACCACCCTGATGCTGGCCTTCCAACCTCAAGAACCATGAGAAATGAGTGTCACGTCACCAGTCTGTGCTGTTTGTTACAGCAGCCAGCCCAACTAAGACTTCCAACCCCACGACTGCACTTCCCCTCCTCTGAACCCTGTCCCAAGATGCACATGGCTGAAAATTTCCTGAAAATGCCCACAGGAGATTTCAAGGTGATATCTGAGTAAGAAAGCTGGCATATACTAGATTTGTCTCCCCAGGAATGGAGGAAGTTCTGTTCTAAATCCCATGCATGCCTTCCATCCGCAGTCCCTGGCAGGGCTCACAGCTGCTTGCTAGGAAGCCATCATGAAGGCCACAAATCTCCCTGACTCCCCTGTGCATCTGTAGCATCGTATATCCACTCCCCTCAGCCCAAGCTCCCGTTACCATAACTAGCAGCTCCCCCAGCCATGCTGCTATGGGAGCAGAGCCCATGTCTTCTCATCACTCCTGATAAAGTAATAACCACACTTGGTGCTTCAGTCACTGCTAATAAAAGCACTGGATTTCCTCACTTGATCCTTGCAACAATGCTATGAGGAAGGTGGCTAAGGAACAAGCCCAGAGAGGAGATATGACTTGCCCAAGGTCACCGGGGAGGTGGGAACTCAGGACTCAGAACCGGGTCCCACTCTGCCTGCATCCCCCACCCCAGAGCGGTTTATCACCTCTGCAACTCCACCACGGAGCAGGAGGAGGCTGAGCACGAAGCAGGCACTCGACAAATATTTGTAGACTGAACAAAACCTTGACAAATTCGCGTTGCGTGAATCAAGCTCTGATACGGAATAGAAACCAAACCACCTCACTGATTTCCAATTCAAACACCATCATCCGCTCAGTGCATTCTGATGCACTGATGTCTTTTGTTTTCTGGAGGGGTTTTGTTTCCTCCAGCAACGAGTGGGCGGTGAGGAGGTACACAGAGTCCCCTGGGGAGCTGTTTCTCACAGCATCTCAGATGTGAGGTAGGGAAACAGTCTAAAAACAAATAGGTTCTGGTTGTCACAACACCCATGCCAGAGAGGTGGGCAAAGGCTCAGGGTCCCCCTTAACAGATGACAGCACTCAGCCCCCCCATAGTCAAGGGACATGTCTGCGGTCCCTTAGAGAACGAGGGCCCATACCATTCTTGATGCCCAAACGGAGACTGACAATTCCTCCACTCCCCTACTTCCAAAATGGCCCGCTCTGAACACCACAGCCTCGTAAAATATATAGCAAACACGTCTCTAGTGAAGACACACGGCGGTCTTACTTGATCAGGGGCCAGGCTCTGAACTCTAGCAGAGACCAGAATGAAGCCTCCCGATGCAAAGGCCTCAGCCCTCCACATGCCTCCTCCCACCTCCCCTTCTTCCTGTTGTCTGTGTCCAGCAGGCAGATCATCATATCACATGGGCTGAACCTCCATAACCACGTGGCTCTGCAGAGGAAACGGGGGCCCTACGCCCTCTTGGCAGTTGATGACTCTGGTTGGGCATGGGGTTCTCAGAGGACTGTGTGCCTCAGAGCGTTCTTCTTGCCAGAGAGTGACAGGAGACCCTCAGCCAATCTCCACTGGAGAGTCAGGCCTTGGACAATGGGAGAAAGTAAGGAGGAACTAGCCCCAGGCTGGAAGGCAAAGCCGTCTGGTCCTTTAATTTCCTGTGTGACCTTGGGTCAATCACAGCTTTTGGAACCACAGTTGTCAAGGAGTTATTTCCATTTGTCAAACATGTTCATACTACCTTCCCTCATTACCTCTGGGGGTAAATGTCCATCTCCAGAGATAAAATGATAACACGTAACTTTATGCCTACTTTGCTATTACTCCCCCACCCCTGATGCTGACTCAAGCTGGCCAGGGTGTGTTCTCACAGCCTGGAGGTCAGTTGCCCTGGTCTGACCTATGGTGAGTGTGATTGCCCATGGCAACTGGAATCAAGCTGCATCCAAGGGACAAGGTCGAGTCTTAGCTGAGAAAGCAGCCAAGTCAGTTTATAGGGAGCAGTATTAAGCATCATCACAGAAGGGACATGAAGCAGGGGTGAGGAACCACAGAGGTGAGGCTGGTCAGGAAGAGCAGCAGGGCGATGAGGCCAGCCGCTCAGGGAGAAACCCTGCTCTTGCCAGGGAAGATCACCTAGCAAGAGGCCTGGCAGGCCACACCCACAGAACACAGGCCAGGCTGCCTCTGGGGCCGGACCTGGAGAGAGACAGGCCGGTGTGGCCGAGAGCAGACAGTGCCAGCATCCTTCAGCCTGTAATCAATTCCTGGGTCAACGTAGGAAGAATGTGCTCAGAAGTACTATGTGTATGCACTTGCTTATATCTTGCCTTGCCCCAAGAAAAATGATTTAAAGCGTACACAAACCCATATGGAGTTTATAAGGATAACTAAAATCTTACAATATGACAGAAATCAGAAACTGATAGGAAAGTACCCAGGCAAAGTCCCTGAAGTACAGAGGAAAGGACATTAGATGAGACACGAACCTGAGTAGTTCAGAAATGAAGACAACTAAGTTCTTAACATTATTTCAAAGATCCAGATTTTTGATCCGAGCTTCCTGGTAGCAAGTGCAAAAGGAGAAACCTGATCAATTACACAGCATCCATGAAATAAAATATAAGTGTATAAATAAAGCCTGATATTTAGGAAAATCGTAACTGCCTCTGAGTATAAAGCAAGAATTGTTCCCAGCAGTCTTCATTATAAAATTCTCAGAACAGACACAAAGCAAACTTCACGGAGATGTTTTCTGGGGAGTGACATCATACAAACAGATAATTCAAGAGAAGGAATCCTAGAGAAACCAAAATAATGTTCTATGGAAGTCATCCTCTCCTGGCCAGGCTTAAGACAGAGGCAGATGAGGCTGGGATAGTTTAAGCAGACAAAATTACTGCTATTTACTGCTAATAGGATTGTTGCTATCTCTTTATTTATCTAAAATTCATTCATGCAAGCTATATTTACTGAGCCCCTAAGTAGTGCCAGCCTTATGTGGGGCATTGGAGGAGAAGAGAGCAGGACCGACATGGACCCTGGCCTCTGGTGACTCAAGGTCTTGGAAGAGAATCTGTAAGTAAACAGGTAGCTACAGATCACAGTTCAACAAGCATCCTGATGGGAAGCCCAGGTCACTACAGGAGGACAGAGACCTAATGTTTCACATCAGGGAAGACTGCCTGGAGGAGGTGAGGCCTGAGGTGGGCCCAGGAAGTACCTGGAAGGTGAAGTTGCAGTGGTTGTACCACAAGAAGTCAGGATGCTGAAGAACCCATAACTGCCCAGAGATTCCACTGGGAATGGCCTTAGGAGTGGCCCCAAGGCCAAGCCTGCTTGGGTTGGGTCCCTCACCTGGCTGCTGCCAGGGTCAGTCTCAGACAGAACTGCAAGTATTGCCAAGCTGGGAGCAAATGCCTCAGTGTCCTCTGGGTCCTTCCAACTCCTGGGATGGGGTGGGGGTGCTCCTTCCCTGATTCTCAGAGCTTGGCCCTGCCACCCAGGAACTGGGGTGTGAGGCTCTCTTCGTTTGTTCATAGCCAGGCCAAACACAGCTTGTGGAGGAGCAGCAGGCAGTCCTGTGAGCAAGCCACCCCCAGATGTGAAAAGCAACTCGACTGTCTGAGAGCTGAAAGCACCCTTGGACATCAGCTAGCCCAACTCCCTCATCTCATGGAGGGGGAAACTGAGACCCAGAAAGCGGAAATCATCCAAAGTCACATAGGCTGAGACTCCAGAATTCCAGAGGCAGTAGAGAGAGGAAATAAGAAGGAGATCAGACACAAAGGAAGATTCCAGAAGAAGCTCAGCAAAGAGCTGGAGAAATAGCGCATATCTGAGGCCATCAACATGAGCCACATCTGAGATCTGCCGTTTCCTCATCTGTTCAGCGGTGATGATATTGACCCGCCCCCAGGGTTACAGGGGAACTGGAAGGCACCTTGTAAACTGCAAAGCCCTGGCCACATGGAGATGCACAAGGGGCCAGGGAGAGGGCAACTTCATGGATAGAAGCGGCCACAGCCATCAGAGTGCTTGCTATGTGCACAGCACTGCTCTGACGTACACACTGATCATCCCCGTCTAATAGACTAAAGAAACTGAGTTGAGTAGCTTGCCCAAGATCTCAGAGCTAAGAAGCAGTGAAGCAGGGATCAGGACTCTTAATCACACATGAGAGGGCCTGAGGCAGATCTGGATTTGGGAGCTTATTTCTGAGAAAGAAGTGGGCAGAGGAAGCTGAGCAAATGTAACCCCTAGGAGACACAGAGCCCCCCGCCCCCACCCCTCACCCCAGTCCCACACCCTTTCCTTGGAGCAATGTTTTGCATGGAGAGTGTGAGCCCAGCTAGCTTCCCAGGGGCCATGAGGGAAAGATGGTCTGAGTGGGACCTCTGAGATGACCATATGGTACATCCCAGCTGCATAGCTGTGCTGGGTACCTATGACTGCATAACAAATCAGCCAAAATCAGGGGCATAAAACAATTCATCCTGAGATTCTACAGGCCAGGGTTTCAGACAGCACAGAGCAGGGGTGGTTTGTCTCTGCTCCATGATATCTGAGGCCTCAGCTGGAAAGACTCAAACAGCTGGAGAGGCTAGGATGGCTGGGCTCAGCAGGGACAGGGAGCCCAGACACAGACCATCTATGTAGCTTGGGCTTCCTCACAAGATGGCAGCCTCAGGCTAGTGATTCTTCTTACTTCCTACGTGGTGGCTCAAGGCTCCAGGAAAAAGTGTTCCAGTGAGCAAAAGGTGTGACTTAGCATCACTGCGGCCACTCTCTATGGGGTGTAGCAGTCACAAATCTGCCCAGGCTACAGAGGGTTATTTCTCCCTAGAGGTTATTTCTCCATAGAAAACGGGCTGAAGAATTTGTGGTCATGCTTTTAAACCACCACAAAGGCCATGAGTGGCCCAGCAGCCTGATAGGGGAACACAGCAGGAATCTAAGCCTCCGCGGCAGATTCACAGATGCTGAAGAAAGTCACATGCAGCCAGGGCAGATCCAGGACCCCATCAGGCCCACCTAGGCCTCCTCTCCTGTGCTGCTGGCCTCTTACACCCCACGTTTGACTCAAAGCCTCTCTCCAAATGATGACAAGGTTAGACCAGGTACTCACAAGGGCAGGGCTTCATCACACCTCTGCCTTGGCAGGATGACCTTGAGTGAGTCATATGACCTCTCAGGCCCTCGGGCTCCTCACTGCATTATGATAAAATCTTCCTCTCTTCCAGGTTTCTGGGGAGGAACAGAAGAGAGAACATATGTGAAACCTAGACACCCAGTAGGCGCCCAGGGAATGCTGGTTTTCTTCCAGGGAGAATGGGGTGGGGCACGGCTGCCACATGCAAGGAGAGGATCTGAGGGCCTGACTCACGGGGTTCTTGCCCAGGGACTTCACCAGGACAGCATGTCTGTACTTGAGGCTGCAGCAGGCACCTCTCGGGCCTGCGGCTCCCAGCTCTAATTACAGCTTTCTTGACACATTTCCTGTTTGGGAGCTGGCAGGATCCTCTTAGAGGAGCCACAGATAATGAGCAGCTGGCAGCAGAGCCTCCAACCACGGGGACACTGACCCCAGAGCAGGCCTGAGCAGGCCCACCGAGAAGGGCAGAAGGCCCCAGAGATCCCTGCTCTCAGTCCTGCCCTGTATACACGTATGACCACACCCATGGCCCCAGGATTTCCTGGTCTCTGCTTGCACACTTCCAGCGACAGGGAGCTCACTGCCTCACAGAGAGCCTGCTAACCTCCAGAGAGTACAGATTGGTTAGAAGCACATCTCAAATCAGACTACCCTTCAGCTTCTAGCTGTTGATCCTCAGGTCCCCCAAGATTCTGGCAATGTGGAACAGAAGAAAGGGCACAGCTTCTGGGGGCAAGAGGAACTGGGTTCACATTCTGACTCTTTCACATCTCAGGTTCTGCAGCTTTAGTCATGTCCACCTCTTTGAGCCTCAGTTTCCTTCTCTGTAAAATGAGAATAATACTTCCCATTGAGAAGGGAGATTGGAAGGGGAAAAGGCCGAGCACATGATAGATACCAAGTGAGGGTCATTTCCTCCCCTTTCCTTCCTGTACACTTTGTCTTAGGGTGGCTTCCTTAGGCTCAGATTCAAACAGATGACTGCCCTGAAGAAGCACTTGACCACCTGGAGCCTCAAGACAGTGGACGCCCACCTCCTCAGCTCCTCATGATAAGCTGGAGCTGGCAGGGTAGGGGTGAACTTTCCCATTTCAGCTTCTAGGTACAACTGAATTAAATGTCTACCAAGTAAAGAAGGACAGATGGATGGATGGACCTACAGACAGACAACCAGACAGTTTCAATAGGTTCCTAAGTCTAATCAAGAAACACCCATCCTCTTTTAATCCTGTACTTGCTAAATGTCATATGTTTGTTGAGCAACAGTGTAAAGCAGTCATTTTAAAACGTTCATGAGCATCTGAGGAGGTTTTGTAAAATGCAGATTTCTGGGTGCCACCTCTATTTGATTGGAGGCTACAGGTCTGGGATGGGTCCCGGAGTCTGCATTTCTAGCCAGCCCCCACCTGACACTGTTAGAGAAGTGCTGCCATGCTTAGAGAAGTGCTGTAACAGAGCAGGGCCACTGACTCCAGCACCCTTTGACTGACAAGCCCGTGGCCAGGGTGGGGTCCCTGGCCTGAGGCACTCATGCAGGAGGGAGAAGGAAGGTTCCCCTCTCAGCCCTTGGATGCGAAGGACAATGTGACACCACTCCCACCTCCCACCTCTTCAAATCTTCAGCTCCCATCTCCACCCCATGCTTGGAGCAGCACCCCGGGCTCTCCCCAAAGCTGTGATGGCTTTGTTTCAGAAAGGGCTTATACCCCGAATGAGAATACCTCCCTGCAGGCAGTTCAGGCTGCACAAAACTCCATGAAACAGGTGAGGTGTGCAGGGGCCACACAGAATAGCCGCCCATGACAGGCCTTCCAGCAGGAGGGAAGAACTCTGAAAAGAAGGGAATTGAGTCTCCTGCCTTCCCAGGCATACACAGGCACAAGCACACGCATTCGCACAAGCATCTGCCGCAGAGAAGGGCCCCCCCTTCCCCCAGACACGCTTCCTGGCCAGGGCTGACGGCAGCAAAGCCCTCATCCAGGGCTCTGCTCAGGTGCTGACTTGCTGCACCACCGTAGACAAGTCCCTTCCCCTCTCTGGGTCTTAGTTTCCCTGCCAGAGGTAGTTGGCTAGCCTCACCTAGGGAAAGAACTGGCATTAACTGAGCCACTGATCTGTTCGCTTATTAAATTCTTTCATTCAACAGATATGTACCAAGCAATTCCTATGAACCAGGATCTGGTCTACAGCACAAACAGAAGTGAAAGGAAGCTCATGCCTCATGGAATTGGCCCAGTTCTTTGTACCAGCTGCTTCATCCCATTGATCTCATTTCACTTGCACCTTCTCAGGTCACCTCCACCCAACCACGGGAGCCGGACAACCTCATCCCTGCTTCACAGATGAAGAAACTGTGGCCCAGAGGAAGTGGCAGAGCTGGGGTTCAGAGCTGGGGTTCCCCAGACCATCACATGCCCTCAAGACCTCTGCCCTAACCAAGCCCCACTTCCTCCCGCTCTCTTCTGGGTGGGAATCTTTCCTTCCAGGCTGCTCTTCCCTCTTCTTGGCAGGGTCCACCAGCTCACAAGGAAGTGGAAAGATCAGTAGCCATGAGGGTGACTGTTCCCAGATTTGGGAATTCCAGGCTAAGCCAGGGCTCCCTACCTCTGCCCTGCTTCCACAAATTCCAGGCCAGGCCACTCAGACCCTCTTCAGCAGTAGGTGCCCAGGATCCCTGGGTGCTCTGGGAGCACTGGCAGATTCTTCTAAGTCCCCCATCGCCCATCCACCGTGCTCAGCCTCTACTCATGAGTGTCCACATGACCCACAATGCAGAGCAAGCCCGCAGCGCCAGCACTGACACAGCAGGGCGCCCCAAATTGAGACACGCTGTGCTTCTGTGCACTTAACCAAGTTTGCAACCCAGAAACTAGTAAGGGGCTAACTCAATGTCAACATACAAGGAAGCTTAGCAGCACGTGGAAAGTAAACTTTATCCTGGGTTACACCGGGTGGGAGCGAGCATCTCCCCGGAGCTCGGGGCCCTTGAGGTCTCAGCCAGCCTTGGCCCCGTGCCTCTCCATCTCACTTTGAAGATGTGCCCACTCATTCCCCAGGGCCCGGAAAACTTCCCTCCCCGAAATCTCCTCTCCCCTCTGCCTCTGCAAAGACGTCCATCTGCCATGGCTCCATTCACCTTCTGTTTCCTCCAGGAAGCTGCTCTCGGCCCCATTCACTCTCCCAGTTCCCACCGCTCCAGCTGCCAGCTCCCAGGGTGACTGAGCTCTCAGACCTGATGTCCAGCCTTCCACTGATGGCTGAGTTCCTGCAGCATACGTCAGGTTGAGGAGTCCATGCAAGGGTCATATCAGGAACGACCTAAGACACCAGTGCTTTCGGAGGCTCTGCAAGGTGAGAAGGTGATATTTGCCTTTTTTACTTTCTTCCTTTTGCAAACATACAGCAGAATTTTCCAGCGGCTTCAACAGATGACATGAGAACCCAACCATCTTCTCCTAAGTGAACGGTTAAAGAGACCCACAAGAGCAGTGGCCACACTGTCCAGTGTTTTCAGTTTAAAAAACAGTTATTTGTCCTGAAAAATATGCTAATGGTTAANCCACACCCATGGCCCCAGGATTTCCTGGTCTCTGCTTGCACACTTCCAGCGACAGGGAGCTCACTGCCTCACAGAGAGCCTGCTAACCTCCAGAGAGTACAGATTGGTTAGAAGCACATCTCAAATCAGACTACCCTTCAGCTTCTAGCTGTTGATCCTCAGGTCCCCCAAGATTCTGGCAATGTGGAACAGAAGAAAGGGCACAGCTTCTGGGGGCAAGAGGAACTGGGTTCACATTCTGACTCTTTCACATCTCAGGTTCTGCAGCTTTAGTCATGTCCACCTCTTTGAGCCTCAGTTTCCTTCTCTGTAAAATGAGAATAATACTTCCCATTGAGAAGGGAGATTGGAAGGGGAAAAGGCCGAGCACATGATAGATACCAAGTGAGGGTCATTTCCTCCCCTTTCCTTCCTGTACACTTTGTCTTAGGGTGGCTTCCTTAGGCTCAGATTCAAACAGATGACTGCCCTGAAGAAGCACTTGACCACCTGGAGCCTCAAGACAGTGGACGCCCACCTCCTCAGCTCCTCATGATAAGCTGGAGCTGGCAGGGTAGGGGTGAACTTTCCCATTTCAGCTTCTAGGTACAACTGAATTAAATGTCTACCAAGTAAAGAAGGACAGATGGATGGATGGACCTACAGACAGACAACCAGACAGTTTCAATAGGTTCCTAAGTCTAATCAAGAAACACCCATCCTCTTTTAATCCTGTACTTGCTAAATGTCATATGTTTGTTGAGCAACAGTGTAAAGCAGTCATTTTAAAACGTTCATGAGCATCTGAGGAGGTTTTGTAAAATGCAGATTTCTGGGTGCCACCTCTATTTGATTGGAGGCTACAGGTCTGGGATGGGTCCCGGAGTCTGCATTTCTAGCCAGCCCCCACCTGACACTGTTAGAGAAGTGCTGCCATGCTTAGAGAAGTGCTGTAACAGAGCAGGGCCACTGACTCCAGCACCCTTTGACTGACAAGCCCGTGGCCAGGGTGGGGTCCCTGGCCTGAGGCACTCATGCAGGAGGGAGAAGGAAGGTTCCCCTCTCAGCCCTTGGATGCGAAGGACAATGTGACACCACTCCCACCTCCCACCTCTTCAAATCTTCAGCTCCCATCTCCACCCCATGCTTGGAGCAGCACCCCGGGCTCTCCCCAAAGCTGTGATGGCTTTGTTTCAGAAAGGGCTTATACCCCGAATGAGAATACCTCCCTGCAGGCAGTTCAGGCTGCACAAAACTCCATGAAACAGGTGAGGTGTGCAGGGGCCACACAGAATAGCCGCCCATGACAGGCCTTCCAGCAGGAGGGAAGAACTCTGAAAAGAAGGGAATTGAGTCTCCTGCCTTCCCAGGCATACACAGGCACAAGCACACGCATTCGCACAAGCATCTGCCGCAGAGAAGGGCCCCCCCTTCCCCCAGACACGCTTCCTGGCCAGGGCTGACGGCAGCAAAGCCCTCATCCAGGGCTCTGCTCAGGTGCTGACTTGCTGCACCACCGTAGACAAGTCCCTTCCCCTCTCTGGGTCTTAGTTTCCCTGCCAGAGGTAGTTGGCTAGCCTCACCTAGGGAAAGAACTGGCATTAACTGAGCCACTGATCTGTTCGCTTATTAAATTCTTTCATTCAACAGATATGTACCAAGCAATTCCTATGAACCAGGATCTGGTCTACAGCACAAACAGAAGTGAAAGGAAGCTCATGCCTCATGGAACTGGCCCAGTTCTTTGTACCAGCTGCTTCATCCCATTGATCTCATTTCACTTGCACCTTCTCAGGTCACCTCCACCCAACCACGGGAGCCGGACAACCTCATCCCTGCTTCACAGATGAAGAAACTGTGGCCCAGAGGAAGTGGCAGAGCTGGGGTTCAGAGCTGGGGTTCCCCAGACCATCACATGCCCTCAAGACCTCTGCCCTAACCAAGCCCCACTTCCTCCCGCTCTCTTCTGGGTGGGAATCTTTCCTTCCAGGCTGCTCTTCCCTCTTCTTGGCAGGGTCCACCACCTCACAAGGAAGTGGAAAGATCAGTAGCCATGAGGGTGACTGTTCCCAGATTTGGGAATTCCAGGCTAAGCCAGGGCTCCCTACCTCTGCCCTGCTTCCACAAATTCCAGGCCAGGCCACTCAGACCCTCTTCAGCAGTAGGTGCCCAGGATCCCTGGGTGCTCTGGGAGCACTGGCAGATTCTTCTAAGTCCCCCATCGCCCATCCACCGTGCTCAGCCTCTACTCATGAGTGTCCACATGACCCACAATGCAGAGCAAGCCCGCAGCGCCAGCACTGACACAGCAGGGCGCCCCAAATTGAGACACGCTATGCTTCTGTGCACTTAACCAAGTTTGCAACCCAGAAACTAGTAAGGGGCTAACTCAATGTCAACATACAAGGAAGCTTAGCAGCACGTGGAAAGTAAACTTTATCCTGGGTTACACCGGGTGGGAGCGAGCATCTCCCCGGAGCTCGGGGCCCTTGAGGTCTCAGCCAGCCTTGGCCCCGTGCCTCTCCATCTCACTTTGAAGATGTGCCCACTCATTCCCCAGGGCCCGGAAAACTTCCCTCCCCGAAATCTCCTCTCCCCTCTGCCTCTGCAAAGACGTCCATCTGCCATGGCTCCATTCACCTTCTGTTTCCTCCAGGAAGCTGCTCTCGGCCCCATTCACTCTCCCAGTTCCCACCGCTCCAGCTGCCAGCTCCCAGGGTGACTGAGCTCTCAGACCTGATGTCCAGCCTTCCACTGATGGCTGAGTTCCTGCAGCATACGTCAGGTTGAGGAGTCCACGCAAGGGTCATATCAGGAACGACCTAAGACACCAGTGCTTTCGGAGGCTCTGCAAGGTGAAAAGGTGATATTTGCCTTTTTTACTTTCTTCCTTTTGCAAACATACAGCAGAATTTTCCAGCGGCTTCAACAGATGACATGAGAACCCAACCATCTTCTCCTAAGTGAACGGTTAAAGAGACCCACAAGAGCAGTGGCCACACTGTCCAGTGTTTTCAGTTTAAAAAACAGTTATTTGTCCTGAAAAATATGCTAATGGTTAACAGGTTATGATTTATTCTTATTGTTCTTCAAGAACAAATATTTTTGATTTCTCAGTTTTCATTTAGAACACGGTAAATATCAATAGATGTAACCCCATAAACAAGAATTCTTTAGTGTCCTCAGTAATATCTAAGCAGGGTGATGCCAGCACGAAAGCCCCAGGGGGTTCGCTGTTGCACGATACCCCCTGGCCCCAGCTGCTCCACACTGTGGTCCAGTCCTGCCTGCAGCCCAGTGAACTGGCTCACCCCAGGTCCCCACGAGTTTCCTCTTTTCATTCAGCCCTCCCTTACTGGAGGTCAGCTGAGTACCTCTGTTCTTTGCCACCCTCAGAGCCCAACCAAAATAGCCTGAGTTCTAGCCTAGACATGAAACCCCAGGCAAGTACAGAGCATCCATCCCCTCGCTGTCAACATGGTGATGGTGAGTCCAGCTCACGGCGCAGGGGAGGGCTCGTGAGGACTGACATCAGAACACATGTGGGGGCCTGGCAGGTGCTGGGCCCTCAACAGGTGCAGCTAATATTAGCATGCTTGCTCCTGCCTCGATGGCTACTGTTATTATTAGTGGTGGTATTAATATCCCAGCAGGAAATGAGCTTCAAGGTCACAGAGCTCCCCATGTTACTGAGGGACAAACAGGAAGGCCAGGAGTGGTCAGCAGCAGAGCTGGAGTCAGAAACCCAACGTGTCCCAGTGAGACGAAAACCTCCTGGGGGCCAGGGACACACCAGCCACGTCCGCACTTTTGACTCCGTCCCTTGCTTCTCTCCACAGTGAATTTTTGGACACATCTCATGGGCCAGGCTCTAGGCCAGGTGCTGTCTGCTCACAATGGGGCTTGGCCCCAAATTGGTTCTATCAATGTTTGCAGATCAGTTCATGGCCTCTCCCATCTGGCTGGCCACTGGGAATCTAGGCCAGGGGTGGAGTTTGGGAAGGGTTCCCTAAGCCATCCCCCCGACCACCAGTAACAAAAACACAGCTGTTACTTTGAGCAGATCCCACTCTGGGACACTCTGGGTAAAAACAAAACAAAAAAAAAAGGCCTGACTCCTCATCCCCTTAGCTGGAGAGAACACAAGGCCCAGAGAGGGTTAGTGCCTGGCTTGGGACACACAGCCAGGTCTGGGAGAGCCAGAGAACACAGGCTTCTCAGTATAGGTTCTGAGAGTGTGGCCAGGGATGACCGTGGAGGACTTGAATAGATGGACATGGGTCAGGATGTGCCTGAGAGTGGGGNACAGGCTTCTCAGTATAGGTTCTGAGAGTGTGGCCAGGGATGACCGTGGAGGACTTGAACAGATGGACACGGGTCAGGATGTGCCTGAGAGTGGGGTGCAGAGAGCAGGGTCTCCGTAGGCAGAGGACAGGGTCTGGGAGTGGAGCCTACTGGCGCAGCCATCCCAGAAATCAAGCCCCTGGAGCAGCCACTTCTCCCACCCTCAACAGAGCAACTTCGCACTCAACTAGCGGAGCATCCGTGCTGGACGCAGCTGACTGTCCTGAGAAGGAGGGAGATGGAGTGTGGGCCTGGCAGAGCCACCTGTCCTAGCCAGGGGTAGGGTGTGAAGGAAAGGAGGGCGTCTAGGGGCGCTCTCGCTGGGAAGGAGGTGGGCAAGTTGCAGGGAAGGGGTGTACTATGGTCAAGAAACCAGCTTGAGCTGAAGCTGGGAGCCGACAGGCCCCACGGAAGGGGAGCAGAGCCGGCCAGGGAGGCAGCTGCCCATGCTTAGGACCCTTCCTTTCTTTCTCCCCTCTCCATACTTCTCATCCCCGCTGGAGTCAAGACGTGTCTTTCCAGTCCGACATGAGGCTACCTGACTGCAGGCCTGAGTCCTCTTGCTCACTTCCAGACCCAGGGCCTGGTCCAGAACAGTAGCTCAGCAGGCCTGCTGAGTGGGTGCCTGCAGAGGCTGACCACCAGAGCCTGGGGCAGCAAAAACAAAGCCCTGACTGCAGGGGGTTCTGTTTCAAAGAGACTTCAGCGTTGTTTTCTGATTTGTTCTGGGTGTTAAGGCCCAGTGGAAAAAGGGGTGCCAGAGAGGAGGACCTGGAGTTGGGGACCGACCACCTGGCAGCCAGGCAGGGGGTCAGGGCCCCACTGCAGCAGCTCTGCTCACAGCCCCAGACCCCCGAGGCCACAGACACGTGGGGAATAAGGATGAGGCCCTGGTGTTACCTGGGGACAGCAACTCTTGTGCTAACCCCAAACACAGGATGGAGGGAAGAAAGGGGTCTTCCTTCAAAGAGTCCCTGGGGTGGGGTTTGGAGGCAGGAGGCAGGCACAATCCCTGTTGGTTGGCCTGAGGGAGGCCTGAGTTTGGGTCCCCAAGGAGGCCTGAGTTTGGGTCCAGTGCCACCTCCAGCTCCCTGGATGTCCTTAGCCAAGCTGCTGACCACCCAACGTCTCTGAAGACCCTAAGGGGGCTCTGCCTTCAGGTAAGGCCCACAACTAGGTCTACACACACACACACACACACACACACACACACACTTACATCCACACACGCACTCACACCTGCACATTCAAGCACACACATGCGTACATACACATTCACACAGGCACGCACACATGCACTCGTGCACACTCACACACACACACACACACACACCCAGCACCCGCTCCTGCCTGCCGGGGAAGGGATGCAGGCAGGCCGGGCAGCAGGCCCGCAGCAGGGCCCCTAACAAAGGCGGAGGGGTGGGGGGACGTTGGCAGCCAAGAGCTGTGGAGATGTGTATAAGAGACAGCCCATGCTGAGGGCTTCCTCCATGTTCCCCGAGGGGCAGAGCGGCGCCAGCATGGGCTGGCTTTATGGGGTCTCTGAGGACAGATGGATTACTGTCTGGAGCCAGTTGCTTTGGTCTGAATTATTGGCCGTGGAATCAGGGGACCTGGATCTGAGTCAGAGTTCTAAACTCACTAACCATGCAGGAGCCTGGCAGAGCCCCTTTCTCAGTCCAGGCCTCAGTTTCCTCATCTGTGAGATGGCAACAGTCCCAGTGGATGTTCCCATCGAGTGCTGTCATGGAAGCGAGACCGTGAACACAGAGAGGGTCAGGGTGTATGATTACCACTGTTTGCTGCTGTTGGTTAGTCGGGGTCCTTTGGAGGTGCTGTGACCAGGAAAATGCAACTTTATCTTGTTAAAGGTTCAACACCCTCCACCCTAAATCACTGGGACCCTGCTTGGGTCCAGCGCCTCCCCCAGGCTGCCCTGCAGCACGCCTGTCCCTGGCCACGTCCTCAGCCAGCCCCCATAGTGGCACCCCCTCCATCGGNAGACACACCACAACACAACACACACACACACTCCACCCACACCCACACTGCAGCCAGCCTCCCAGACAGACACACCCACAGCCAGACAGACAGACACACACACCACACCACAACACACACACACACTCCCACCCACACCCGCACAGCAGCCAGCCTCCCAGACAGACACACCCACAGCCAGACAGACAGACTCACACCACAGCACACACACACTTCCATAGCATTCACACATCTCCACACTCACATTTTCCAGCACTACAGAGGCATTAGCACGCATACCACCCCCTGCCCACAAGGTCAGGCTTACCCGTCCACACACGCACGTGCACACACACACAAACACACACACACATACACATTGCATGGCCCTCTCAGACACCAAAGTGAGTGTGTACACACACAGCACACTCACTCACACTTGCCCATGCCCCCAGACCACACAGCCATGCCCACACACCCAACATCCTCACAGCCCCCCAGGCTACATTCCTACCACACAGACCCACACCCCTACATGCCCCATGCCCTACAGTCACACCCCTGTGTGCTCTCACACCTCTGCCTCCCACCTTGGCGCTGTCATCTGGGCACCCCGCAGAGCAGCTGTGAGCCACGGCTCCTCAGACTGTCCCAGCCCCCGAGGACAGTGTTATCGCCCATCTGCTGTGACCCTGGGACTCGGCTGGGGAAAAGTCTTGCATGGATACCTATCCCCAAGGGCCTAGGTGCCGATGGAGGGGGTGCCACTATGGGGGCTGGCTGAGGACGTGGCCAGGGACAGGCGTGCTGCAGGGCAGCCTGGGGGAGGCGCTGGACCCAAGCAGGGTCCCAGTGATTTAGGGTGGAGGGTGTTGAACCTTTAACAAGATAAAGTTGCATTTTCCTGGTCACAGCACCTCCAAAGGACCCCGACTAACCAACAGCAGCAAACAGTGGTAATAATACACCCTGACCCTCTCTGTGTTCACAGTCTCGCTTCCATGACAGCACTTGATGGAAACATCCACTGGGACTGTTGCCATCTCACAGATGAGGAAACTGAGGCCTGGACTGAGAAAGGGGCTCTGCCAGCCTCCTGCATGGTTAGTGAGTTTAGAACTCTGACTCAGATCCAGGTCCCCTGATTCCACGGCCAATAATTCAGACCAAAGCAACCGGCTCCAGACAGTAATCCATCTGTCCTCAGAGACCCCATAAAGCCAGCCCATGCTGGCGCCGCTCTGCCCCTCGGGGAACATGGAGGAAGCCCTCAGCATGGGCGCTAGCAAGTCATGTGCATGGAGAACCTGTGTATGGACACATGTGTGTGCCAGAGGTATGGGCACGTGATCGTCAAGGCATGGGACGAGTGTGAGGAGGTGGCGGGTGGGTGGAGCCAGGCTAGATGTGTATAAGAGACAGGGCGAGACCGGGGCCCCCGACCCGCGCTCCGGCGAGCGACACCGGAGCGGGAGCGCGGCGGGGCTCACGGGCGCTCCCCTCGCCCAGCACGCGGCGGCGGCGGCGAAACGGGCAACGGACCGGGGCCGCGGCGGGCCCGGGAGGCGAGACACACCAGGGCGCGGCCCCGGGGAGCAGCAGACGGCGAGCGGACTGAGGCGGACGGACGGACGGAGAGGGGCACCGACGGGGTGCGGCCACGCGAGGCCAACGCCACGGAACCGGTGGCGGAGGTGGGGTGGGGCCGCGCGCCACCGCGAGGGGACCGGCTCAAAGCGGGCCGGGGGAGGGGACGCGAGTCGGCCGTCAGGGCCCACCGCGGGATCTCACCGCCAGAGGCCCCTCCCGGCACAGGGGCGGTCCCGCGGCACCGCCCGGGACGACGGACTGGCGCCCCCCCCNCACACACATACACATTGCATGGCCCTCTCAGACACCAAAGTGAGTGTGTACACACACAGCACACTCACTCACACTTGCCCATGCCCCCAGACCACACAGCCATGCCCACACACCCAACATCCTCACAGCCCCCCAGGCTACATTCCTACCACACAGACCCACACCCCTACATGCCCCATGCCCTACAGTCACACCCCTGTGTGCTCTCACACCTCTGCCTCCCACCTTGGCGCTGTCATCTGGGCACCCCGCAGAGCAGCTGTGAGCCACGGCTCCTCAGACTGTCCCAGCCCCCGAGGACAGTGTTATCGCCCATCTGCTGTGACCCTGGGACTCGGCTGGGGAAAAGTCTTGCATGGATACCTATCCCCAAGGGCCTAGGTGCCGATGGAGGGGGTGCCACTATGGGGGCTGGCTGAGGACGTGGCCAGGGACAGGCGTGCTGCAGGGCAGCCTGGGGGAGGCGCTGGACCCAAGCAGGGTCCCAGTGATTTAGGGTGGAGGGTGTTGAACCTTTAACAAGATAAAGTTGCATTTTCCTGGTCACAGCACCTCCAAAGGACCCCGACTAACCAACAGCAGCAAACAGTGGTAATCATACACCCTGACCCTCTCTGTGTTCACGGTCTCGCTTCCATGACAGCACTCGATGGGAACATCCACTGGGACTGTTGCCATCTCACAGATGAGGAAACTGAGGCCTGGACTGAGAAAGGGGCTCTGCCAGGCTCCTGCATGGTTAGTGAGTTTAGAACTCTGACTCAGATCCAGGTCCCCTGATTCCACGGCCAATAATTCAGACCAAAGCAACTGGCTCCAGACAGTAATCCATCTGTCCTCAGAGACCCCATAAAGCCAGCCCATGCTGGCGCCGCTCTGCCCCTCGGGGAACATGGAGGAAGCCCTCAGCATGGGCGCTAGCAAGTCGTGTGCATGGAGAACCTGTGTATGGACACATGTGTGTGCCAGAGGTATGGGCACGTGATCGTCAAGGCATGGGACGAGTGTGAGGAGGTGGCGGGTGGGTGGGGCCAGGCTCCACCGGCAGATGCTGGGGGAGGGTGTGTCTACACAGGCACGTGCGTCTGTGGGTGCTGGAAGCATTGTGTGTAGGCGACAAGCTGTGCAGCGATCTAGCCGTGGCCATGGGTTTGCGTGCTTCAGACGTGTATGCAGGAGGGCCTTTCAATGGTGTGGGGCTTCGTGTATGTGTGAGAGGGTGACAGGTGTGCCAGAGACACTGCGTGTGAGAAGTGTCAGGGTGCACGCCCACCGCAATGTGTACCCACCAGCCGACGGGGGCTCCGCTCTGGCGCCTTGTCTGCTTCCTGGGCCCTGCCCTTCCCTTTGGTCTTTATCTGGCTGGGTGGTCTGCTCTCGGCACAGACAGCAGATAATTGATGAATAGGACTGGTTCTTGGTTCTTCAAGGTCTGGCCACAGATAAGAGCGTGAGTACCAGCACGGAGTGGGTGCTGAGGGTTCAAGGACCACAGACACTTCCATCCATTGGAGCCTTTGCTCTCTTCCCTCTGCGGCCAGGGACCCGCACACCCAGAGCAGGAGCATGTGACAGGCAAAGGGGCTCAGTGGGTGCCTGGAGGGTGGGGACTGGGACAGGGCACACCCTTCTCAGGCCTGGCAGCAAGCCAGGCTGAGCAATGCTGCTGAGTGAATTAGCTCTCAGCTCAGCATCTGCTCATACCTTCCAACACCTGACCCAGCACCTACTGAGTGCCTGACTGGGGCTGGCTCCTAGAGCCAGGGAGACCGAGGACACACAGGCCCTGCCTCAGGGACGTCACAGTCCACATGGCCACCCCAGACTAGCAAGACAGGAAGTGGACAGAAATACCAACCCCAAAGGCCTGGTCACATCAGGAGAAGCCCCAGAGCTGAGACCTGCACTTACTGAGCTGGGGTCCCCAGGAAACATCAATCAGGAAGGCATGTTGGAGAAATGGAGGGACATGGCTAGCCCAGGGGCAACACTGATGGGAAGGCCGCCACCCACCACTTACTTCTAGTTACATGCCAGACCCTGTCCCACCGAGCCATTTATTAATAGAATGACAGTCACTCCACCTTGTCTAAAGCCCGGGGGATAAGTATTGTTATTACTCAAGCGAAGGACCTCACCAATAGTATTTGAGAGAAACGAGGGAGGTGGACAGATGAGGTTTTAGAAAGACCCAGCCCCTGCCCTCCAGAGAGAGATGATGCCACGATTGTCAGCCCAGAACACCCAGCTTCTAGCAGGCTCCCCGCAAGCTGTCCCAGAACCCTCCCAGGACTGATCTTCAAGAAGGTTAGGGCTCTGGGGATGAAGGCAAGGAGGCCTGGTTGGGACAGGAGAGGCAAGGGGGCTGGATGGGTCAGGGAGGGCAAACTCACAGCCCCCTGCAGTTAGGACATGGAATTCATGGACCGTTAGAGGCCATGGTTCTCTCTGCAACAGGCAGTCATGGCCATTTGGCTCCTGGGGATGGATATTGCCTCCGCCCTGCCAGGTAGCCCTTCTGGGACATCCCCACCAGATGTCCCCACTGGCCTGGCCCCAGTATAGCCTTCCTGTGACCTCCTCAACGTGGCTCACTTCAGACGGGTAATTTGGAGAACCATCAAAGGCCAGGACCAAGGGAGAAACTGAAGCCAGTGAGAGCAGGGAGCAGACTGGCTTCTGGGCGCATCACAGGACCAGAACTGGAGTCCAAGTTCCCTGATGCTCAGCCTGACATATCCTGAGTGACTGAATCCATGTAACACGGGATGAAAGTCAATTTTTCAACCTGTTCCTCTTTCTTCCGCTACTTCTCCTGCCCCATTTTCCTCTCCTGTCCTGCCTCCTCTTTCTTTTTTTTCCTTTTCCTCTCCCTCTTTCTTCTAACTCATACCTTATCTTACTCAACAGAAACAACACAATATCCTTTGGCTCCAGATTAGAAAATTTCTCTGGGAAAGGGGGATCTCAGAGGTCTTATCCCCCATCTGTGACAGGTGGAGTAATCACACCCCCACGATGAGGGACAGGGAGGCCTGGCTTGCTGCAGTCCATGAGGTCACAAAAAGTCAAACACGACTTGGCAACTTACCAACAAAATGTCCACATCCTAGCTCCCATAACCTAGGAATATGTTGGTTACAGGATAAAAGGAATAAGGTTGCAGATGGAATTGAGGTTGCCGATCAGCTGACCTTGAGATGGCAAGATGTTCTGGGACCATCCAGGTGGGTCCGATGTAGTCACAAAGGTACATAGAGTGGAAAAGGGAGGCAGATGAGAGAAGCATGGAGATGAGATGGAAGCTTGAGAGGGACACAGGCTAAGGTCATTGGATTTGAAGATGGAGAAAGGGGTCACGAGTCAAGGGACAGCCTGTAAAAGCTGGCAAAGACAAAAACTCGGAATCTCCCCTGAAAGTCTCAAGAAGACATGTAGCCCTTCTGATACCTTGGTTTTAGCCCAGTGAGTTCCATTTTGGAGTTCTGACCTCAAAAGAACTATAAGATAATAAATGTGTATCCTTTGAAGCCATGACTTCGGAGGTCATTGGTTACAGCAGCAATAGGAAACTAATACATGGGTCTATGCCCCCCGAAGCCCTCCAGTTACATCCTCCCAGTGACAGGGAGCTCCCGCCAGCCTCAGCCAGCTCTCATCACTACCAAATCCCTCCTCATGGGATCCAAGTTGCCCCCTGGGACTGCTTTCCACTGTGCCAACTCTGTCCTTCTGGGCCCCCTCAAAACAAGCCTTTCCAATGATTAAAAGTACTATTCACGGGAGTAATTCCTCACTCCCCAATTCTTTCCTTCTCTGTGCCTACCATCCCCAGAATGCTTTTCTGATTGCCTCACCAGAAATTCCTCTCAAAGAAATCTTATTCCCCATTCCTACCTTTCTTCTGAGCTCAGGGGGTCACTCAGGCTCAGGCCAAAATTCTCAGGAGCAGAGACTCAGCCTTCCTGCCAAGGGAGGAATTAGGGTGGGATGAAGCCTGTGGTGTCTGCTGGCTGGGTGATCGTAGACAAACCCATGCTCTCTTGGGACCTCTGGTGTCCTATCTGTACAGTGGGGTGAAACCCCATGAGCTCTGTGCTTGGCCACAGGGCAGAGTGGGTCTTACCTGCCTTGATTTCCTTGTCGACATAACTCTCAATCACCTGCCTTCTCTCCGTGTTGCTTATCATTAAAAGGAATGGTGGGGAGAGGGGAAGAGAGAGGATGGGAAAAAGAAGAGAGGAAAGGAAGGAGAGAGGAGCTGTATGTCCCTACAGAAATTGTACTCCAATGTTTTATTATGTGCTCTGTCTCAGGCAGCACCTTAGTTAATGGTGTGTCAGATGATGGTACAAATTTATAGCTGAAGGTTTACATCACAGACAGCTGGAATGAATGACAATAAATTAATTTAAAGTGCTACCAAAGTGTTCCCCAAAGTATATGTGCTTATGAGCTCTGGGCTAATAATTTATAAATGCATGCCTTTTATAATCCTGGTCTTAAGTCTTGAAAGCAGCTAGTTAAAAAGCAGTCACATGACATAAATTATTTTTATTAATATCACGAGTGCATGATTAGGGTGGCGGGAATGGTGGTCACTAGTCCAGGTTTTTGCAGTCAACCTTCTCTTCTTTACCCCCTAACTTCTAGTCCTGAGGGGCTCGAATCTCACAGCCCCAGCCTCCTTTCCTACCTCAGGCTGCCAGGTCTAAGCTGATGCCCCCCGTTGCCTGATCCCCTCTGCTGGGTGAGAATTTTACTCCACATCCATTATGGAGTCCCTCCTCTAAGGGGTTATCATGCTTGTTAGAGAGAACAGAGAAAACATTTTTTATGTGCAATCAACATATTCACACACACTCAGAGACAGAGAGAGATTTGCTGGGCCTCAGTTGCTCCACCTGTAAAATGGGCATCACCATATTGCCCTCTGGAAGAATTGATTAAGGCCACATATTAGAACTCAATAATGAATGTTGAGACACTAAGATAAGAGTCTCTCTGCTATCCTACAAAGGAAGGAGAAGTTCAAAGCAGTTTACATAATCTGGAACTTTGTGGTTGGTTGATGGGCTGAGACCTTGACAAAGTATAAGATGGCCCCACCTTCTTGGAACCCCATTCTAATCCTTCTTCTTTCTAGAGCCAATTGCACTGCATGCACCCTGGGCTCCAGCTTTGCCATTTTCTTGATGGATCCATCAGTTATTCCCTCAAAGGTTCCCCCTTTCATGAGTTACATCAAGGATTGCCCAAATGTTTCACAGTTTCTCCCATCAAGAAGAGTCCACCGCCCCCATCCTCTTGACTCAAGGCTGGCCTGCCACTTGCTTAGACCTATAGGATGTGGTGGAAGTGACATGGAGTAACTTCCACAACTGGGTCTTAAGACACCTGAGGCTTCACTGGAGCACTTGGAATACTCCTCTTGGAAGGCAGCTGTTACGCTGTATGAAGCCCAACCAAGACGGAAAGACCACACGGNCGAATCTCACAGCCCCAGCCTCCTTTCCTACCTCAGGCTGCCAGGTCTAAGCTGATGCCCCCCGTTGCCTGATCCCCTCTGCTGGGTGAGAATTTTACTCCACATCCATTATGGAGTCCCTCCTCTAAGGGGTTATCATGCTTGTTAGAGAGAACAGAGAAAACATTTTTTATGTGCAATCAACATATTCACACACACTCAGAGACAGAGAGAGATTTGCTGGGCCTCAGTTGCTCCACCTGTAAAATGGGCATCACCATATTGCCCTCTGGAAGAATTGATTAAGGCCACATATTAGAACTCAATAATGAATGTTGAGACACTAAGATAAGAGTCTCTCTGCTATCCTACAAAGGAAGGAGAAGTTCAAAGCGGTTTACATAATCTGGAACTTTGTGGTTGGTTGACGGGCTCAGACCTTGACAAAGTATAAGATGGCCCCGCCTTCTTGGAACCCCATTCTAATCCTTCTTCTTTCTAGAGCCAATTGCACTGCATGCACCCTGGGCTCCAGCTTTGCCATTTTCTTGATGGATCCATCAGTTATTCCCTCAAAGGTTCCCCCTTTCGTGAGTTACATCAAGGATTGCCCAAATGTTTCACAGTTCCTCCCATCAAGAAGAGTCCACCGCCCCCATCCTCTTGACTCAAGGCTGGCCTGCCACTTGCTTAGACCTATAGGATGTGGTGGAAGTGACATGGAGTAACTTCCACAACTGGGTCTTAAGACACCTGAGGCTTCACTGGAGCACTTGGAATACTCCTCTTGGAAGGCAGCTGTTACGCTGTATGAAGCCCAACCAAGACGGAAAGACCACACGGAGAAGAACCATGATGTTCCAGTCAGCAGTCTCGGCCCAAATCCTCAACAAGGACCAGCACCAGCCACCAGCCATGTGATTGGCCACCTTGAGGTCCTGGTCAAGCCTGCAGGTGACTGCAGCCCCAGCTGAGCCAGCAGAGCCCAGTCATTCCAAGAATTGTGAGAGAAAATAAACGGTTGTTGTTTTGCGGCATTATGCCATGGGTGGTTTGTTACACAGCAACAGATAACCGAACACCCTTCTCTACTAGCTGCTCTGCATCAGTGCTTAAACAAATCCAGCCTGCTCTCATCTAAAATTCTCCCTGGATTCCACGTCCCTCACCAGCTCCAGCCTTGGCTCACTGACCCCTACCCTTTTGCAACCAAACTGCAAGCAAAGACAGAGAGGCCACGCTCCAAGCCGCCTCCCTGTCCACCCCTGCCACCCACTTCTCACCACTGCCAGCGCTCCGGCTTTTGCTCCTTTCACTCCTTTAAGTGGGTCATCTCTTAGGTCACCAGGGGCTGGCCACACTTGAGTCCTGCCCTTTATCTGATGGCCTTGAACAGCACCAACTCGCCTTTCAACGCTCACCCTCCGGCTCCTCCAACCCTTCTTGGTCTGCACTCCTATTTCCCACATTTCCTTCGGCCTCGTGTGGATACCTCTTTCCCTTCTCTTTAAATCCTGGCATTCCTCAGGTCTCTGTCTTGAGCCCTTGGCCCTCCACCCTCTTCATGCTCTTATAGGCACACTCATCTGCTCGCTCGTTCATGCCAATGCCTTCCAATTCTGCATGTCCAGCCAGTTCCCTCTCCAGGCCACTGCCTCTTGGACTTTCCACTTGGACTTCTTTAACCTCAACAGTGCCCACATGCATGCATCACCTCTATACCTCCTGCCCCTTCCTTACATGCTCCCCTTCCAGGGACCCAGTTGCTGAAGCGCCAGATCTAGTCTTAATACATTCTGCTTCCTCCCCACATAAAATTAGTGGCTACAATCTGGAAAATCTATCCCTAGATTGATCTAAAAATCTCTGCTTTCCATTACCCTTGCAGGTCACCACCACCACTTACCTAGAATACTTACAACACCCCGACTGGTTTTCCTCCGTGCACTTACGCACAGTCTTTCTCCACTCTGAAGTAGAGACTCTAATTAATACCACTTTGCAACTTAAAGTCTTTCAATGGTTCCCCTTTGTCTTTAGAAGAAAAACCAAAATCACTGATGCAACATATGAGCCCTAGGACCACCTCTCCAGCCCCAAATTTGACTACTCTCCACATCCACACTGGCCGCAGTCCTTTTGCCAGGCACACTCCTTCCTCCTCCACAATCCAGAAAGCACCGCCTCCTTCAGATCTTGGCTTCTCCAGGAAGCCTTGTCCACCCCAACCTCCTTGCCCTGCTGTCTGCCTCACAATACCCTTGCTCTGCCCCCCGCCCCCATCTCCCACCTTGCTCTTTCTTTCTCCCAGCACTGACCTCCCTTGGTATTAACTACTTGGTGAGTTACTTGTCCTCTCAGCTCAACAGTCAGCTCTGGAGTGGGCAGGGACTGTTCATTACAGCCTAGCACAACAGTTGGCACAGAGTAGATACTCAATAAGCATCTGTGAGTTAATGAAAGATAAATGAGTCTTGGGAAAGCATCACCACCTTGCCTCCTCCAATCCCCATCAAAGCCTGGCTTTAATAGATTTGCAAAGTCCTTGTCTTTGGCCTCCATTCACCTCCTTGGCTACCCAACATCTATCTATTGGGCAACCGTTGGGTGCCCAGTCCTGGGACGGACAAATGAGTATCAGATGTGTGGATTAACAAAACATCGCCAAAATAAAAAGGACCAAACTACCAGTATAGACAGCACATGGATGCACCACAAAAGCAATATACCAGCTAGAGGAAGCCAGACAACAGATGACATGCTGCATGAGTCCGTTCACATAACAGTCTAGAAAAGGCAAAACTTCAGGGACAGAAAATAGATTGGGACTCCCAAGTCATGTGCCATAGAGAGCGAGTGAGGAAGACATAGAGCGCTCTTTTTATAGCCAACCTCAGAAGCCACGGGGCATCATTTCAGCCACATTCTGTCCATTAGAAGTAAGTCACTTAAGCCAGAAGTGGAGGGAGATTAGAGCCCACCTTCCCGCGGAAGGTGCTGAAGAATGTGCAGACGTGATCTGGAGTTATCACAGGTACCGCTTGACCACATGGCAATGCCTTGTCCACCAGGCGCAGTGGCCACACACCCTCACCATCACAGTCTTTGCAAGGAATGGGGCACCACAGACACCTAGATGGCCCAAAGGCAGCTTTAGGAACATTATTGGAAATTCCTCCGGTGGTCCAGTTGTTAGGACTCCTTGCTTTCACTGCCAAGGGCATGGATTCAATTCCTGGCTGGGGAACTAATATCCTACAAGCCACAGGTGCAGCCAATAATAATAATAAACAAAATAGATTTATTTTTAAAAGATTATTATTATAATAATGTTAAGAAAGTATTTTGGCAGAAAAGAAAACCATCTCTAATCGCTACTTATTCTCTTTGTGGCCATCAGTCATTTAACCTTTCTATGCTTTGGCTTCGTGATCTGTAAAACAGGCATAGTTATAGCCCCTACCACATAGTGTTATTCTGAGGACTGAATGAGGTGACTGTGTAAAGCGCTTAGAAAAACACAGGGCAGTTCCAAGTACCATTGTAGTCTTTCATGAGCTGGCAAAAGTGTAAATGAAATGATCCATGGGAAAAGCTGACAGCAGTGCCTGGCTGGCACACGAAGATAAATCAGTTACGTTATTGTTTGTTAAGTTATAATTATTACTTGCTGTAGCCTCCTGAAGACTTCCTCCAGGATAATGTGCAAACTCCTAGATGTTACTCCAGGTCCTTTACAAATGCATTCCTGCCTATCCGTCTGCTCGCCGGTAACCCTCCCCACAAACATACCACAAATACCATCCCTGAATGTGCCCCACACTCACAACCTTCCCCCATGCAGCCACTTCTCCTAGAATGCCCCTCCCCATCTCTTCCTGCTGAGTTTCTGTTCACCGTGAACACTGGATGGGAGTCAGTGCTCTCCACTCCTAACCACGACAGAGTAACTGACAATCAGACTAGCATCAGCAACATGAAAAGGAAAAGGAAACTTAGAGGGAAATTGAAGAAACACAGAAACCCCTATTTTCACATAGAAACACAGGTCAGCGATTCCCAAGAGAAGGGTAACAGATGAGGCAAGCTCTATGATCCTCTCAGATTGGACACACATTCCAGGCCACTGAACACAGAGAGAGGATCCAAGTAAAGCACAGCAGTCTCACTGAGCTGATGAGACAAAGGTTGGAGAACAGGGAGGCTGAGGCTGTAGGAAGTCATGAGCAGAGTACCAGAGAGAAGGCAGATAGGAAGAGAAAATTCCAGATATCTGCACAGAAGTCTTCCTGAGCCTTAGAATCCATTATAAACTGTGTGTGTTTGGAGTGAGATGTGATGAGGCCAGGCAAGGACCAACGATCAGAGAAATATTACTACCAGGGACCGATGGATTTAACAACTTGCGGAGCTCACACAGAGCTGAAAGACTCTGAGTTCCAACCAGCCAGAGCAGAGCAGAAAGCCCTCACTGATCAGCTTAATAAAGCTTAAAAATAAGCCTTAGAAGGAGCAACTTGATCCATAAGCAAACTAGCTGCCTGCCAAAGCAATATCTTTAATGCTCTTTAAAAGAAGACAATAAACTCCAAACAGCAATAGAATATCAAAATGTCCAGCATCCAAACAAAAAATCATAGACACACAAAAAAGCATAAAAATGCAATCCACAATCAGGAGAAGAAGAATTCAATGGAAACAGATCTATATGCCAGAAATTAGATGACTTGAAATAATTATTATAAAAATATTTAAGGATTTAAGAGAAAATAGCAGACAGATGAATGAAAATCATAAAATGAACTGCAGCACATCAGGCTTATCTGTCCATCACTATCTCCCTGAGTTTGCTCAAACTCATATCCATTGAGTCAGTGATGCTATCCAACCGTATCCTGTCGTCCCCTTCTCCTCTTGCCCTCAATTCTTCCAGCATCAGGGTCTTTTCTAATGAGTCAGCTCTTCGCATCAGGTGGCCAAAGTACTATAGCTTCAGCATCACCATCAGTTCTTCCAATGAATATTCAGGGTTGATTTCCTCCTTTAGGATTGACTGGTTTGATTTCCTTGTAGTCCAAGGGACCCTCAAAAGTCTTCCCCAACACCACAGTTCAAAAACATCAATTCTTTGGCATTCAGCCTTCTTCATGGTCCAACTCTCACATCCATACATGACTACTGCAAAAACCATAGCTTTGACTATAAAGACATTTGTTGCAAATGTCTGCTTTTTAATATACTATCTAGGTTTGTCATAGTTTTTCTTCCAAGAAGCAAGTGTCTTTTAATTTCATGGCTGCAGTCACTGTCTGCAATGATTTTGGAGCCCAAGAAAATAAAGTTTGTCACTGTTTCCATCGTTTCCCCACCTATTTGCCATGAAGTGACGGAGCCAGATGCCAGGATCTTAGTGTTTTGAATGCTGAGTTTTAAGCCAGCTTTTTTACTCTCCTGTTTCACCTGTGTGATGAGCCCCAATGAAAATCCTAGGCACTGGGTCTCCAGCGAGTTGCCTCGTAAACCGCATTTCACCTGTGCCGTCACAGCTCATTGCTGGGGGAATTAAGAGCATCCTGTGTGGCCACTGCAGATGCTCGGAAGTTTGTGCCTTGTGTCCTTTGAACGTCACACCACGTGCCTTTTCTCTTTGCAATATTGCTTTCTGTCATTCGTTGTAATAAGTCTCAGCAGTGATTGTGACCGTTTGCTGAGTCCTGTGAGCCCTCTGAGAAACTCGCTGAACCTGAGGGTGGTCTTGGGGACTGCTAACACACCATTGACCCACCTGAGGAAGTCTGAAAATAGAGGGCTAACTTAAAACCAAAGTAAGTAGAACAAGGAAATAATAAAGAGCAAAAACAAATCAGTGAACTAGGAAACAGACATACATTAAAGAAACCCAGTGAAACCAACAGTATATGCTTTTGAAAAGATAATTAAAAATCATAAATTTCTAGCTCAACTGATCAAGAAAAAATAAAGCATAAATTATTAATATTAGTAATCAAAGTGAGTTTATCACTACAGCTCTTACAGATGTTAAAAAGATAGTAAAAAATATTTTAAACAGTTTCAAGAAAATAACTTTGGTCGCTTAAGTGAAATAATAAAATTCCTTGCAAAGCAAGATTACAAAAATTGACACAAGACGAAACAGAAAGCATAAATGGCTCTGCATCTGCGACAGATGCATTTTATTCCATAAAACCTTCCCACAAAGGAAATTCCAGACCAGTACAGCCTCACAGAGTATCTTATCAAACATTTGAGTAAGAAATAATACCAATCAAACATAAAGTCTTTCAAAAGACAGAGGAAGATGGAATCCTTCCCAACATTTTCATAAGGTTAGGATTACCCTGATACCAACACGAGACATCCAACCAGTCCATTCTGAAGGAGATCAGCCCTGAGATTTCTTTGGAGGGAATGATGCTAAAGCTGAAACTCCAGTACTTTGGCCACCTCATGCGAAGACTTGACTCATTGGAAAAGACTCTGATGCTGGGAGGGATTGGGAGCAGGAGGAGAANGCTGGAGGGATTGGGGGCAGGAGGAGAAGGGAAGTACAAAGGATGAGATGGCTGGATGGCATCACTGACTCGATGGATGTGAATCTGAGTGAACTCCAGGAGTTGGTGATGGACAGGGAGGCCTGGTGTGCTGCGATTCATGGGGTTGCAAAGAGTCAGACACGACTGAGCGAATGAACTGAACTGAACTGAACTGAATGCAATTTAAACATTAACATTCTGGTATCTTGTAGTACATAAGCAAACATGTTGATTTGAACATGAAATAATTGCATTATTAGGATAATAAGAAAACTTGTTCCTCTTAATTAAATGTGAGCAGATATAGGATTAAGATAAGTTCAAACTCAGTTTAATGCAGAATTAAGCCCTTTGCAGAGGGTTTCAGGACAGTGGTGTTTTAGTAGGACTAACACAGGTTATATTGGTATGCATGCATTCTTAGTTGTTTCAGTCTTTGCAGTCCCATGAACTGTGACCCACCCAGTTCCCCTGGTCTATGGGATTCTACAGGTAAGAATACTGGAGTAGATTGCCATTTCCTTCTCCAGGGGTTATACTAGATTGGGCAGCTTTATTTTAGTACCATCTGTTGACAGTGATCTCTTTCCAGACAGTCTTAAGTTAGCAAGCTGCCTTCTAAAACTAAATGGGTAGATCAACATCTATGTTACCACTTTGATGGATAGAAATGGTCATTTCATACTAATCAACATGATTATGAGGATGCAGACAACAGAGGGATTTCTTTCTTAATTTTGCTATCCTCGTAAAAACAACCATTTGACAAGTTCACACAAAATATTGAACTTTACCTTGAATTTCCTTATTTTTCCAAACGCCTAGTTTCATAAGTTGCTGATTATGCAATTTGAAGTAGACAGTGTTTTGGGATATATATAAGCCAAATTTCTTCATTCTGTACATGAGATAGTACTGTGACAAATAGTAGTGAATTTTTGTTAGACATAGGTTTGATCCCTGGGATTGGGAAGATCCCATGGAAGAGGGCATGGCAACCCACTCTAGTATTCTTTCCTGGATAATTCCCAAGAACAGAGGAGCCTGATGGGGTCAGAGGAGCCTCCATGGTGTCACAAAGAGTCAGACAAGACTGAGTGAGACTAAGCACAAAACAGTACAGTATATACCTTACAAAAGGCTTTGCATTAAATTATGATCTCCTTTAATGTTTGCAAAACCCTTATGACCTCAGGATTATCATTACCTACATTTTACAGCTGAAACTAAAATCCAAATTTATTCAGCTTCTTTGTTCATGATCCTAACTGCTGAACTATAATGCTACTATCTGAAAACCTAATGAGATATGTTTCTAATCTTAACCTCATTTCCTAGGTTAAAAAAGTAAAATCAAGAGAGGCTATGCCCTTACCCACGTCACATTTTCCACTATGCTCCAATTCTATTCTCAGATGGGCCTGAAATATATTTAAATGTCAGAGCCATGTTCTTTCTTATAAATATATATTTAATTCAAAATATTCATCTATTTATCCTTTCAATCACATCACATGATGATGTCTTAATTACATGCAATTTTGTTACTCTTATTTGTCAATTAGGGATTTTAATATTACAAGTAATCAAAAGGATAAAAATGCAAACAAATTTAAACAAAAATTAATTGTACTGAATCACTCACAAAACTGTAAAGTCCATAGAAAGTGTAGGCTTTGCATTTGCTTTGATTTTGTACCTACAGCTTTGCAAAGACTGAGTTTCTTTCTCTCTTCAAGAGTCCCAGAAATTTTTTTCTCCTAAGAGTGGATTCTCACATCTGGAAGGAAGATATATGATGGCAGTTTCAGGCTTCAAGTTCTGGTAGGTTTTGTGTTTTGTTTTGTTTTGTTTTGTTTTCAGATGATCAAGGGAATGCTATTTCACGATAGTCTTAACAAATCTCCCTTACTGTTCAGTTTAATTGGATCAGATTTCAATTTCTTATTCAATTCTTCAGCCCTAAAATTCTGTGTTTTGAATGGCTTACTCTTGATTATGTTAATTTAGATACTAAGAGTATTATTTGATTGGATTGAAAGGAATGATTGTTTAACCATGTCGCTGGGTCAATGCCATTCTCCAACCTCACCCAACAAACAAGAGAAGAAGATTACTATATAACAGGAGAGGAGCAGTAAGATTGTTGTTTAGACACACAATACCAGCAAACCTATGGCCCTAGACACTCATGTGTTGGTGATCCCTTAACCAAGGATATGCCCTCATCTACCTGAGGGATCCTTATATTTGTGTTCTTATGTTTTAACATTTTAGTTATCAAATGTAATTTATACACTTAAAAGTGTATAAATGTAAGTATGTGATGTCATTAATCATGACCAGAACCTTGGTATAATCTGTTACTCAGTTAAATGAAAGCACTTTGAAACTGTGAAACTACTCACATGCACCTTTATGATCACTGTCTCTTCCAACTTCCCTAAAGGGGAAATAGATTGCAATATATGTTATGGCATTCATTTTGAATTCCTAAGCACTGTTACTTACTTTTTATCATCTGTGAGACTTGATGACAACTAAATTGTACAATGAAGGTGCTAGCTCTAAAAATTTATAAAGTTTGTGTGTTGTTTGTATTCCATTTAATGAAAATACAACAATGTCTTTATATATGTTACTGTTAATGGATATTTGCAGTAGAATATATAAAGATATTGTGATATTCTCATGAATCAAATCCATGATGAATATACAGTGGAAGGGGAAAATATATTCAAGGGAATAGATCTGATAGACAGATTGCCTGAAGTACTATGGATGGAGGTTCATGACACTTTACAGGAGGCACTAATCAAGACCATCCCCAAGAAAAAAGAAATGCAGAAAGGCAAAATGATTGTCTGAGGAAGACTTACAAATAGCTGAAAAAGAAGAGAAGCTACAGGCAAAGCAGAACAGAAAAGATATTCCCATTTCAATTCAGAGTTACAAAGAAAAGCAAGGAGAGATAAGACAACCTTCTTCAGTAATCAGTGCAAAGAAATAGAGGAAAGTGATAGAATGGGAAAGATCAGAGATCTCTTCAAGAAAATTAGAGATACCAAGGGACAATTTCATGCAAAGATGGCCATAATAAAAGGCAGAAATGCTATGGGCTTAAAAGAAGCAGAAGATATTAAGAACAGGTGGCAGGAATACACAAAAGAACTGTACAAAAAGGATCTTCATGACCCAGATAACCATGATGGTGTAATCACTCACCTAGAGCCAGATATCCTGGAATGTGAAGTCAAATGGGCCTTTGGAAGCAGCACCACAAACAAAGCTAGTGTAGGTGATGGAATTCCAGTTGAGCTCTTTCAAATACTTAAAGGTGATGCTGTGAAAGTGCTGAACTCAATATGACAGCAAATTTGTAAAACTCAGCAGTGGCCACAGGACTGGAAAAGGTCAGTTTTCATTCCAATTCCAAAGAAAGGCAATGCCAAAGAATGTTCAAACTACTACACAATTGCATTCATCTCACATTCTAGCAAAGTAATGCTCAAAATTCTGCAAGCCAGACTTCAGCAATACATGAACCATGAACTTCCAAATGTTCAAGCTGGATTTAGAAAAAGCAGAGGAATCAAAGATCACATTTGCAACATCTGCTGGACCATCAAAAAAGCAAGAGAACACCAGAAAAGCATCTACTTTTGTTTTATTGACTACACCAAAGCCTTTTACTATGTGGATGAAAACAAACTAGAAAATTCTTCAAGAGATGGGAATACCAGACCACCTGACCTGTGTCTTGAGAAACCTATATACAGGTCAAGAAGCATTAGTTAGAACTGGACATGGAACAACAGACAGGTTTCAAATTGTGACGGGAGTACATCAAGGCTGTATATTGTCACCTTTCTTGTTTAATTTATATGAAGAGTACATCATGATAAATGCCAGGTTGGATGAATCACAAGCTGAAATCAAGATTGCCAGGAGAAATATCAATAACCCCAGATATGCAGATGACACCACCCTCACCCTTATGGCAGAAAGTGAAGAAGAACTAAAGGGCCTCTTGATGAAAATGAAAAAGGAGAGTGAAAAAGTTGACTTAAAACTCAACATTCAGAAAATTAAGATCATGGCATCTGGTTCCATCACTTCATGGCAAATAGATGGGGAAACCATGGAAACAGTGACAGACTTTATTTCCTTGGCTCCAAAATCACTGCAGATGGTGACTACAGTCATGAAATTAAAAGACACTTGCTCCTTGGAAGAAAAGCTATGACCAGCCTAGACAGGATATTAGAAAGCAGAGGCATGACTTTGCCAACAAAGTTTCATCTAGTCAAAGCAATGGTTTTCCAGTAGTCATGTATGAATGTAAGAGTTGGACTCTAAAGAAAGCTGAGCATCGAAGAACTGATCCTTTGAATTGCGGTGTTGGAGAGTACTCCTGAGAGTCTCTTGGACTGCAAAGAGATCCAACCAGTCTATCCTAAAGGAAATTAGTCCTGAATATTCATTGGAGGGACTGATGCTGAAGCTGAAGCTCCAATATTTTGACTACCTGATATGAAGAGCTGACTTTTTGGAAAGCACACTGATGTGGGAAGAACGAAGGCAGGAAGAAAAGGGGGAAAACAGAGGGTGAGATGATTGGATGGCATCACCTACTCAGCGGACATGAGTTGGTGATGGACAGGGAACCCTGGTATGCTGCGGTCCTTGGGGTCACAAAGAGTCAGACATGACTGAGCAACTGAACTAAACTGAACTGTATGGATATTTGTGTAAACTCTCATGAAGATTCTCAAATATGTCCTTGGCATATACGTACCTTCATTTCTTTTAAAATAATACTGTTTATTTATGTGACTGCCTCAGGTCTTAGTAGAATTACACAAGTTCTTCCTTGTGCAGGGATTCTCTGTTTGTGGAACACGTGAGTTCAGCAGTTTCAACTCTTGGGCCTAATTGCCTAGAAACATGTGGGATTCTCATTCTCCAGCCAGTAACCTAACCCGAGTCCCCTGTGTTTTGAGGCATATTATTAACCACTGGACACCCAGGGAAATTCCTGCCTTTATTTCTGTCAGTTTTATACCTTTACATTTGTTGGGTCATTCAAAAATGTATCTGTTCATACATTAAGTACAGTTAAATGGTTTTCCAAAATAATTGCACCAACTTATAGTAAATGGCACCCCATTCCAGTACTCTTGCTTGGAAAATCCCATGGATGGAGGAGCCTGGTAGGCTGCAGTCCATGGGGTCGCTAAGAGTTGGACATGACTGAGCGACTTCACTTTCAATTTTCACTTTCATGCATTGGAGAAGGAAATGACAACCCACTCCTATGTTCTTGCCTGGAGAATCCCAGGGACGGGGGAGCCTGGTGGGCTGCCATCTCTGGGGTTGCACAGATTTGGACACGACTGAAGCAACTTAGCAGCAGCAGCAGCAGCATAGTCCTTGCAGTGGCTAAGTTTCTCTTCTTCCACACTCTTGCTGAGTCATGACATTGCTAGTTAATTTCACACCATTACATGCCAATTTCAGCCACTCTAGTAAGTATTCACCAGTGATATCTAGCTGCAGCTTTACTTTTCATGTACTTAGTTATAAGTGAAATTTATTGATATTTTTGTATGTTCACTTTTGTTAATTGATGGTTGAAGTCTCTTATACATTTTTCAATTGAGTTATGAACTTAGAATTTGTTACACATTATGTTATGACCTTATCCTGCTCTGTGATTTAATTTTTACAGCATAATAATGTCTTTTGACAAAGTTTTTAATGATGTAGTTAACCATATTAAATTTTAAATTTATATTTGCTGGGTTTTTGTGTGTTATATAAAATAATTTACCCACTGATAGATGAAAAAAATATTCATTTATTTGTTAAGCTTTATTATTTTTGATATATGTAGCTATAACCAGTTTGGAATTATATCCAATGTTGCAGTACCATTTAATGAAAACAGTCCTTTATGTCTTAGCTAAATAAACATGTGGGTACAGACATCTCTACAAAATAGTGATCTCATTTACTTTGAAAATATACCCAAGAGTAAAATTACAAGATCATATCATAGTTTTTTTTTTTTTTTTTATTTTTTGAGGAACCTTCATACAATTTTCTATAGTGGTTGCATTAATTTACATTTCCAGCAACAGTATACAAGGGTTTCCTTTTCACATTCTCGCCAGCACTTTATCTCTTGTCATTTTGATAAACATTCTAACAGGTGTGAGTGATATCTCATTGTGGTTCTAATTTGCATTTCCCTGATGATCAGTGGTGTTGAGAACCTCTTCGCTTACTTATTGGACATTTGGATATCTTTTAAAAGGAAATGGTTATTTAGGCTCATTCCAGCATTATTTACAATAACCAGGACAAGGATGGAATGACTTAAATGTTCATGACGGATGAATGAGTAAATAAAATGTGAATATATGTGTATGTGTGTGAAATTAAGCCATAAAAAGGACATTCTGTCATTTTCAACAATATGGATGATTCTGGAAAGTACTGAGCATTACTCTAAGCAAATTCAGACAGAGAAAGAAAAAATACTGTATGAGCTCACTAACGAAGATAGCTCATAGGAATAGAGAACAGATGGGTGGTTACTAAAGATTGGGTCAGTGGCAAAGGGAATAGGAAATGGCTGAAAGTAGTCAAAGAGTAGAAAACTTTAGCTACAAGATAAACAAGTTCTGACATGCACAGTGTGGTAACTGTAGTTAACAATAATGTATTGAATATTTGAAAGTTTCAAAAAGAGTACATCTTAAAAGTTATTATCACAAGAAAATAAATATAACAACTGAAAGTGAAAGTCACTCAGTTGTGTCCAACTCTTTGCAACCCCATGGACCATACAGTCATGGAATTCTTTAGGCCAGAATACTGGAGTGGGTAGCCTTTCCTTCTCCAAGAGATTTTTCCAACCCAGGGTTCAAACCCAGGTCTCCACATTGCAGTCAGATTCTTTAACAGCTGAAAAAGGGAAGCCCAAGAATCCTGGAAAGGGCAGCCATTCCTTCAACAGTGACTTTTGACAGTCAATTTATAGGCAGGTTGATAAGAAGTCGGGGGTCCCCGAGGAGGAGAAAGAGGTCTAGGGCTCTTGGAGCAGAGATAGGGTACTGAGGTTCTCAAGGAGGAAGAAAGGACAAATTTTTTTTTTTATTTTCTCTCTCTCTCTCTACATTCCCTAGTCTTAGTCACATAAAACGTTTTTTTCTTTAAGCAGGGAAGTGATGATTACACAACAAACAACTCAGTTTAAACTCTGCAGTAAGGATTAGATAACAATGTATCCTGCTGGAGGACAGTTTTTTCTTCCTGAACACCTTCTGGCTAATCCTATTATCTTAAAATTTAAATTATGGGAGTGGGTCTAGTAAGATCTTTACAACCTTGAGATATTCTTTTGATTTATTGTAATAGCTAAATAAAAGAGTATATAAGTCCCTTGCTAACACTAGTGAAGGGG
>SJYW01032454.1:0-16062 GCA_006410735.1 Raphicerus campestris | reverse complement strand
ACGGCTGAGGATGAGATGGCGGGATGGCATCAAGGACTCAATGGACGTGAGTCTGAGTGAAATCCGAGAGATGGTGATGAACAGGGAGGTTTGGCGTGCTGCGATTCATGGGGTCGCAAAGGGTCAGACACGACTGAGCAAACGAACTGAACTGAACTGAACTGATACTCAGCTCTTCCCATCCCCTGAAATGGTGAGGATATCCCCCCCCCATCCAGTTATAATATTCCACAAATGAATTTTTATTTTCTCCTGTCCATTTCAAAAAGTCCAAAGGTGAGCTAATTTCCCCCTTACTTTCCTAGATTGCTGGTGGTCTGTTGTGGTTGGCCTGTAAGTTATAGAGTCACTTAATTCAGTTCAGTCACTCAGCCGTATCCAACTCTCTGCGACCCCATGGACTGGAACATGCCAGGCCTCCCTGTCCATCACCAAATCCCGGAGTTTCCTCAAACTAATGTCCATAAGTCAGTGATGCCATCCAACCATCTCATCCTTTGTCATCCCCTTTTCCTTCTACCTTAGATTTTTCCTGGCATCAGGGTCTCTTCAAAGGAGTCAGTTCTTCGCATCAGGTGACCAAAGTATTGGAGTTTCAGCTTCAGCATCAGTCCTTCCAAAGAACACGCAGGACTGGACTGGTTGGAACTCCTTGCAGTCCAAGGGATTCTCAAGAGTCTTCTCCAACACCACAGTTCAAAAGCATCAATTCTTCAGCGCTCAGCCTTCTTCACAGTCCAACTCTCACATTCATACATGACTACTGCCAAAACTATAGCCTTGACTAGACGGACCTTAGTCGGCAAAGTAATGTCTCTGCTTTTGAATATGCTATCTAGGCTGGTCATAACTTTTCTTCCAAGAACTAAGCGTCTTTTAATTTCATGGCTGCAGTCACCATCTGCAATGATTTTGGAGCCCCCCAAAATAAAGTCTGACACTGTTTCCACTGTTTCTCCATCTATTTGCCATGGAGTGATGGGACCTGATGCCATGATCTTCGTTTTCTGAATGTTGAGTTTTAAGCCAACTTTTTCACTCTATTTTAATTAATTGGGATGAAGGTATAAACTTACCATTTTATTTTATTTTGTTTTATGATTGTATGTACTAAAGTGATGTACTGTTATTCATTTCAAAACTTGGTTACTTATCTGTATTCTACTCTCTTTGATTTTTTTTCTTATTTTTCCCCTATTTTTGGAGATTATCAGACTCTTTTTTGTTCTAATATAAGCATATTAATTTAAAAATTAGACCATAAACGTTTTTAGTTTACTACACTTTTTGGAGTGTGGCATTTCTCTTACTATTCAGTTCAGTTTTCTTTGATCTAGTGTTATTTAGAGTCTATTTGGTGTTTAGTCATTAAATCATGTCCGACTCTTTGTGACCATATGGATTGTAGCTTGCCAGGCTCCTCCATCCATGGGATTTACTAGAAAAGAACACTGGAATGGATTGCCATTTTCTTCTCCAGTTTAATGTCTCTACATTTTAATTTTGGAAAATCTATATTGTTTATTTCTAATTTAAACAAATTTGGGTCCAGGAAGGTATGATTTACAGTTTAAAATCTTTTCAATCTATGACCTAATAAATATCCAAAGAATCCAAAGATTTTTCTCGTGCTTGAACAGAATGTGTGTTCTGTATTTGTGAGTCTGATAGCCTATTTATTAGGAACATTGTTTGTACTGTTTAAATCTTAAATATTTTAGTAATAGTTTGTATTTTTTATTCTATCCGATACTAAAAAAAAGAAAAATAAATCCCCCCATATGACTGTGGATTTGCTTTATCTGTTTGTATTTGTCAACTTCTGTGCTTTATTTGTTATGAAGTTGTTTTTAGACGCATACTACTTAAGAACTACAAAACATATGTGCTGAATTAATTATGATAAATGAGAATTTTTTCATTTGTAATACTGTTATGCTTCTGCTTAATTTATTTTCTTGAAATTATTATAAATATTTCACTGTAGGTAAGTCGACATACTAAGCATGGCCAAGAGGAGCTACCCCTTGTCTGAGGTCAGGGACAAAAGCTGGGAGGACACCATGTATGAAGGACAGCAACCAAGAGCAGCTACCCCACTTCTGAGGCCAGGGGTGGTGGCCAGGAGGAATAACCCCACATCCAAGGAACAGTGTCTGCGTGGACCCAGGAGGGCCAAGAGGAGCTATTCCACGTTGAAGGTCAGGAAGGCCGGTAGTGAGGAGATACCCTTCATCCAAGGTAAGGAGCAGTGGCTGCACCTTTCTGGAGCAGCCATGAAGAAATACACCATACCCAAGGTAAGAGAAACTCAAGAAAGACGATAGGTGTTGCAAGATGGCATCAGAGGGCAGACATACTGAAACCATACTTACAGAAAACTAGTCAATCTAATCACACTAGGACTACAGTTCAGTTCAGTGCAGTTCAGTTCAGTTCAGTACAGCCACTCAGTCGTGTCCGACTCTTTGCATCCCCATGAATCCCAGCACGCCAGGCCTCCCTGTCCATCACCAACTCCTGGAGTTCACTCAGACTCATATCTATCGAGTCAGTGATGCCATCCAGCCATCTCATCCTTGGTCGTCCCCTATTCCTTCTGCTCCCAATCCCTCCGAGCATCAGAGTCTTTTCCAATGAGTCAACTCTTCTCATGAGTTGGTCAAAGTACTGAAGTTTCAGCTTCAGCATCATACCTTCCAAAGAAATCCCAGGGTTGATCTCCTTCAGAATGACTGGTTGAATATCCTTGCAGTCCAAGGGACCCTCAAGAGTCGTCTCCAACACCACAGTTCAAAAGCATCAATTCTTCAGTGCTCAGCCTTCTTCACATTCCAACTCTCATATGCATACATGACCACAGAAAAAAACATAGCCTTGACTAGATGGACATTAGTCGGCAAAGTAATGTCTCTGCTTTTGAATATGCTATCTAATTTGGTCATAACTTTTCTTCCAAGAACTAAACTTCTTTTAATTTCATGGCTGCACTCACTGTCTGCAGTTATTTTGGAGCCCCCTAAAACAACGTCTGACACTGTTTCCACTATTTCCCATTGATTTCTCATGAAGTGATGGGATCCGATGCCATTATCTTCATTTTTTGAATGTTGAGATTTAAGCCAAATTTTCACGCACCACTTTCACTTTCATCAAGAGGCTTTTTAGTTCCTCTTCAATTTCTGCCATAAGGGTGGTGTCATCTGCGTTTCTGAAGTTATTGATATTTCTCCTAGCAATCTTGATTCCAACTGTGTTTCTTCCAGTCCAGCGTATCTCATGATGTACTCTGCATATAAGTTAAGTAAGCAGGGGAACAGCCTTGATTTACTCTTTTTCCTATTCGGAATCATTCTGTTGTCCATGTCCAGTTCTAACTGTTGCTTCTTGACCAGCATACAGATTTCTCAAGAGGCTGGTCAGGTGATCCGGTATTCCCATCACTCTCAGAATTGTCCACAGTTTATTGTGATTCACACAGTCAAAGGCTTTGGCATAGTCAATAAAGCAGAAATAGATGTTTGCCAGGAATGCTCTTGCTTTTTCCATGATCCAGTGGATGTTGGCAATTTCATCTCTGGTTCCTCTGCCTTTTCTAATACCAACTTGAACATTAGGAATGTCACGGTTCATGTATTGCTATGAATACAATACAAGCAATGAAACTGAAGCTGTGATAAAAAATCTCCCAAAAAGCAAAAGCCTAGGACTAGATGGCTTCACAGGAGAATTGTTTCAAATATTTAGAAAAGAGCTGATGCCTATCCTTCAAAAATTTTTCAAAAAAAATCACAGAGTAAGGACACTTCCAAACTCATTCTATGAGGCTACCATCACCCTGATACCAAAACTAGACAAAGAAAACACACACACACACAAAAGAAAGCTGCAGGCCAATATCACTGATAAAAATATACAGAAAAATATCAAAAATTTAGCAAATGGAATTCAGAAACATATTAAAAAGCTCATATACCATGATCAAGTTGGGTTTATTCCAGGGACACAAGGATTCTTCAATCAGTGTGGTACACCATATTAACGAATTGAAATACAAAAACCATATGATAATATCAATAGATGCAGAGAGCCGTTGACAAATTCAGCACCCATTTATGATTAAAACTCTTCAAAGAAATGGAAGAAGGAACCTGCCACAATATAGTAAAAAACATATATGATAAGCCTATAACAAACATTATTCTCGACGGTAAAAACCTGAAATCATCTCCCCTAAAATCAGAAAGGTTCATGACATTGTACAGGAGACAGGGATCAAGACCATCCCCAGGGAAAGAAGCAAAATGGCTATCTGAGGAAGCCTTATAAATAGCTGTGAAAAGAAGAGAAGCAAAAAGCAAAGGAGAAAAGGAATGATATACCCATTTGAATGCAGAGTTCCAAAGAATAGCAAGGAGAGATAAAAAAGTCTTCCTCAGAGATCAATGCAAAGAAATAGAGGAAAACAACAGAATGGGAAAGACTAGAGATCTCTGCAAGAAAATAAGAGATATCAAGGGAACATTTCATGCAAAGATGGGCTTTATAAAGGACTCAAGTGGTATGGACCTATCAGAAGCAGAAAATATAAAGAAGAGGTGGCAAGAATATACAGAAGAACTGTACAAAAAAAGGATCTTCACAACCAAGATAATAATGATGGTGTGATCAGTTACCTAGAGCCAGACATCCAGAATCTGAAGTCAAGTGGGCCTTAGAAAGCAATACTATGAACAAAGATAGTGGAGGTGATGGAATTCCAGTTGAGCTCTTTCAAATCCATGATGCTGTGAAAGTACTGCACTCAATATGCCAGCCAATTAGGACAACTCAGCAATGGCCACAGGACTGGAAAAGGTCACTTTTGATTCCAATTCCAAAGAAAAGCAATGCCAAAAATTTTCAAACTACTGCACAATCACACTTATCTCACATGCTAGTAGTAAAGTAATGCTCAAAATTCTCCAAGCCAGACTTCAAGGATATGTGAACTGGGAACATCTAGATGTTCAAATTGGTTTTAGAAAAGACAGAGGAACCAACGATCCAATTGCCAACATCTGTTGCAGCATCAAAAAAGCAAGAGAGTTCCAGATAAACATTTATTCCTGCTTTATCGCCTAAAATCAAAGCCTTTGACTGTGTGGATCACAGTAAACTGTGGAAAATTCTGAAAGAGATGGGAATACCAGACCACCTGACCTTCCTCTTGAGAAACCAATATGCAGGTCAGGAATCAACAGTTAGAACTGACGTGGAACAACAGACTGGTTCCAAATAGGAAAAGGAGTATGCCAAGGTTGTATATTGTCAACCTGCTTATTTAACTTATATGCAGAGTACACCATGAGAAATGCTAGGCTGGAAGAAGCACAAGCTAGAATCAAGATTGCCAGGAGAAATAGCAATAATCTCAGATATGCAAATAATACCACCCTTATGGCAGAAAGTGAAGAGGAACTAAAAAGCCTCTTGACGAAAATGAAAGAGGAGAGGGAAAAAGTTGGCTTAAAGCTCAACATTCAGAAAACGAAGATTATGGTATCTGGTCCCATCACTTCATGGGAAATAGATGGGGAAACAGTTAAAACAGTCTCAGACTTATTATTTGGGGCTCCAAAATCACTGCAGATGGTGATTACAGCCATGAAATTACAAGACGCTTACTCCTTGGAAGGAGAGTTGTGACCAACCTAGATAGCATATTCAAAAGCAGAGACATTACTTGGCCAACTAAGGTCCGTCTAGTCAAGGTTATGGTTTTTCTAGTGGTCATGTATGGATGTGAGAGTTGTACTGTAAAGAAAGCTGAGCACCGAAGAATTGATGTTTTTGAACTGTGGTGTTGGAGAAGACTCTGAGAGTCCCTTGGACTGAAAGGAGACCCAACCAGTGCATCCTAATGGAGATCAGTCCTGGAGTTCATTAGAAGGACTGATGCTGAAGTTGAAACTCCAATACCTGGCCACCTCATGCAAAGAGCTGAGTCATTGGAAAAGACCCTGATGCTGGGATGGATTGGGGGCAGGAAGAGAAGGGGGCAACAGAAAATGAGATGGCTGGATGGCATCACCGGCTTGATGGACATGAATTTGGGTAAATTCCAGGTGTTGGTGATGGACCGGGAGGCCTGGCATTCTTTGATTCATGGGGTCGCAAAGTTTCGGACATGACTGAGCGACTGAACTGAACTGAACTGAAAATCAGAAACAAGACAAGGATGTCCACTTTCACCACTATTATTCAACATAGTTTTGGAAGCCTTAGCTACAGCAATCAGAGAAGAAAAAATAAATTTAAGGAATCCAGATAGGAAAAGAAGAAGCGAAGCTTTCACTCATTGTAGATAACATGATACCACACATAGAAAACCCTACAGATAGTATCAGAAAATTACTAGAGCTAATCAGTGGATTTAGTAGAGTCGCAGAATACAAAATCAGTAAAGAGAAATCACTCGCATTTCTATATACTAACAATGAAAAATCAGAAAGAGAAATGACAGAATCAATCCTATTCATCATTTTAAAAAACAAAAAGAATAAAATATCTAGGAATTAAGTTACCTAGGGAGACAAAAGAACTGTACACAGAAACTTATAAGACACTGATGAAAAAAAATCAAAGATGACATAAACAGATGGATGTTCTTGGATAGGAAAAATTAATGTTGTGAAAATGACTGCACTACCAAATGCAATCTACAGATTCCACGTGATCCCTACAAATTATCAATGACATTTTTTACAGAACTAGAAAAAAATGTTTTTCATGATTCATATAGAAACACAGAAAACCCCGAATAGGAAAGCAGTTTTGAGAAAGAAGAATGGAGGTGAAGGAATCAACGTTCCTGACTTCATAGTATACTACAAGGCTGCAGTCATCAAGACAGTATAGTTCTGGCACAGAAACAGAAATACAGAATAATGGGACAGGATTGAAAGTCCAGAAATAAACCCATGCACCTAAGGCTATCTTATTTTTGACAAAGGAGGCAAGAATATACTATGGGGCAAAGACAGTCTCTTCAATAAATGGTGCTGGGAAAACTGGATAGTTAGATGTAAAAGAATGAAATGAGAACACTTCCTAACAACATACACAAAGATAAAGTCAAAATGGATTAAAGATGTAAGACAAGAAACTATAAAACTCTTAAAGGAAAACATAGGCAGAACACCTCATGACATAAATCAAAACAAGATCATCTATGACCCACCTCCTAGAGAATGGAAATAAAAACAAAAGTAAACAAGTGGGAACTGTTATACTTAAAAGCTTAAACTTAAAGACTTAAAGGCTTTTGCACAGCAAAGTTTACTGTAAGCAAGGTGAAAAGATAACCCTCAGAATGGGAGAAAAAAAATAGCAACTGAAACAACTGACATAGGATTTATCTCCAAAATCTAAAAGCAGCTCATGAAGCTCAATACTAGAAAAAGAGAACAACAGAATCAAAAAGTGGGAAAAAGACCTAATAAACATTTATCCAAAGAAGACATACAGATGGGTAACAAACACATGAAAAATTGCTCAACATCACTCATTATTCAGTTCAGTTCAGTTCAGTTCAGTCACTCAGTCGTGTACGACTCTTTCTGACTTCATAAACCGCAGCATGCCAGGCCTCCCTGTCCATCACTAACTCCGGAGTTTACCCAAACTCATGTCCATTGAGTCAGTAATGCCATCCAGCCATCTCATCCTCTGTCGTCCCCTTCTCCTCCTGCCCCCAATCCCTCCCAGCATCAGGATATTTTCCAATGAGTCTACCCTTTGCATCAGGTGGCCAAAGTATTGGAGTTTCAGCTTCAGCATCAGTCCTTCCAATGAACACCCAGGAATGATCTCTTTTAGGATGGACTGGTTGGATCTTCTTGCAGTCCAAGGGACTCTCAAGAGTTTTCTCTGACACCGCAGTTCAAAGGCATCAATTCTTTGACTCTCATTCTTCTTCACAGTCCAGCTCACATCCATACATGACCACTGGAAAATCCATAACCTTGACTAGACGAACCTTTGTTGGCAAAGTCATGTCTCTGCTTTTTAATATGCTATCTAGGTTGGTCTAGATTTTAATATAAATCAAAACTACAATGAAATATCACCTCACACAAGCCAGATGACCCTCATCAAAAAATCTACAAAGAATAAATGTAGAAGGTGTGTATAAAGGGAACACTCTTGCATTCTTGGTGGAAATGTGAATTGATCCAGCCACTATGAAAGATGGTATGGAGATTCCTTAAAAAACTAGGAAGGAAATCACCATATGACCCAGCAGTCCCACTCTTAGGCATATACTCTGAGGAAACCAAAACTGAAAAAGACACATGTATCCCACTGTTCATTGCAGCACTATTTACAATAGCTAGAACGTGGAAGCAATCTTGATGTCCATCAACAAATTAATGGATAAAGAATATGTGGTACATATACACCATAGAATATTATTCAGCCATAAAAAAGAATGCATCTGAGTCAATTCTGTTGAGGTAGATGAACCTAGAGCCTACTATACAGGGTGAGGTAGGTCAGAAAGTGAAATATAAATCTCATATACTAATGCATATATATGAAATCTAGAAAAGTGGTACTGAATAATTTATTTTCAGGGCAGCAATGGAGAAACAGATTAGAGAATAGACTTATGGACATGGAGAGAGGAGATGAGAGGGTGAGATGTTTGGAGAGAGTAACATGGAAACTCTCATTACTTTACGCAAAATAGATAGCCAACAGGAATTTGCTGTATGGCTCAGGAAACTCAAACAAGAGCTCTGTGTCAGCCTAGGGGGTTGGGATGGGGAGGGAGATGGGAGGGAGTTTCATGAGGGAGGGGATATATGTATATCTATGGCTGGTTCATGTTGAGGTTTGACAGAAGATAACAAAATTCCGTAAGGTAGTTATCCTTCAATAAATAAATAAATAAATGGGGAAAAATGGATAACCAAATAGGGCTTACTGTATAGCACAGGGAACTCTGCTCAATGTTATGAGGCAGTCTGGATGGAAGTTTGGGGGAGAATGGATACATATATATGTGTGGCTGAGTTGCTCTGCTGTATACATATATTCCAATAGAAAATAAAAAAGCATTAAAAATATGGAGATAGTCACTGAGCATCGTTAGGCTAATTATCTTAAATTCTAGTTCTTGTAATTTCAATATCTAGAAATTCTGCTGGTGTCTGTCTTTTCTATTGGGTTGGCCAAAAAGTCTGTTCAGATTTTTTTCATAGCATCTTACAGAAAACCTGAAAAATCTTTCTGGCCAATCAATATATTTCAGTGTAAATCTTTTCTGTTGATTCTTGCTTATTTCTCTACATGCTGGTTATTTTTAACTGTATAACAATTTATGTACCATTCTTTCAGAAATTATTTGTAGAAGTAATTTAAGAACCTCCAATTAAAATAAATAAATTTATATGTATATATATTTTAAAAGATCTAAATTGATGCTATCTGCTTTTAAGTAGAAATTCTGTAATTCTTCTAGGTTCATGAGGTAAAACCTTATGTCACTTCAGGTATTGACTGAAGTTTTCTGCATTGGTCAAATAACTGGAAGCTGGGATATTATCTAGACAAATGTTGTTTGATATCACCTCAAAATATACAATCCCATTTCTTTCTACTGTTAGATCCCAGAATTCAACATTTGTAATTCTAGTGCTTCATGCTGACAAATAAGCTACACAATCCCTCAGGTGTCCATGTGGAGAAATAGTGTTTCCAGATGTTGATCCTCTGGAGTCTAAGGTGGGTAATGATAGTCATCAGAGTAGTCCATCTTCAGTTTTCATATGGCCAAAGGAACCCCATGTTTGTGTTGCTCTTAGGTATGTAACTCTGGCCTTAGGCCTTCGTACATCTCACTACAATATGGTGAGGTAAGACCATCTACCCTGTGTTCAGTTTCTCTCTTGAATAAACTTGTTTTTGGTTAACTGTTTTAAAAAAGTATTAAAAAAAAAGTATTTAAATTTTTCCTTGCTCTGACTCTTGACCCAGTAAAGTGAAACTGAAGTCACTCAGTCATGTCCGACTCTTTGCTACCCTGTGGACTTTAGACCACCAGGCTCCTCTGTCTATGGTATTTTCCATGCAAGAATAATTGAGTGGGTTGCCATTTCCTTCTCTAGGGGATCTTCCCAACCCATGGGATCTAACCCAGGTCTCCCACATTGCAGGTAGATGCTTTAACCTCTGCGCCACCAGGGAAGCCCTTGACCCAGTAATTCTCTATTTTGTTAGCTGTCTGATAATTCATTTAATACTTCTGTGCACATTTTATTTTTACTTGCCTAGTGTATATATTATAGAGACTGAGAAGTCCAGATATGCAGTCATCAATCTGGAGAACCCAGGAGACCTAATGGTATAAATTCCAGTCCAAGTCTGAGTCTGACAGCAGGAAAGGACTGATATCCCAGATCTAAAAAAAAAAAAAAAAGGCAAGGGGAAAGAATTCTTTCTTCTTCAGCCTTTTATCTTTTGTTCAGGGATCTACTGGGTTGGATGAGACCCACCCATCTGCTTTACTAAGTCTACTGATTCAAAAGTTAACCTTACCTACTTTCACAGACAATATGCAGAAATAATGCAGAAATAATGTTTGACTGAATGTGTGGTCACATCAGGACTCAGTCATACTGACACATAGAACTAACTATCATGCCCAGGTGTGCTAGTTGTCCTTGGTGAGATAATTTGTCTGAATCACCTGTCTGTTATTACTGGAATTGTAGGTCTTCATAGCATCTTTTAAAAATAATCACTCTGCTTTTAAGAATTTATCTTCTTATAGAATGAGAGAAACTGATGTAACCATGGTGCTCTTCAAGCATCTAATCTGAATGAAACAAATATGCAATTAAAATCTATCCTTTAAATGTGCCATGCAATTTTTTTTCTGTCAATGCTTTACTGAAGCTAAATGATTCTCAACTTATGAGCCTGTCTCTTATACACATCTTTTTTTCACTTTAGATACATGGGACAAAGAATCATAGCAAGGAAATTCCCATAGCACTGCAATTTCCTCTTTCTTTCTTCTCTTCCAACAGAGGGCAGTGCTAATCATGGCATGCAAAACCTAGTTGCTTCCTTTGGAATTAGCCTTAAGATACCCATGATTTATTGAATGCTTGTCAACTCAAAGTTGAAATTAACCTGATGGGAAGTGATACATTTTTAAAAGTTTTCCAAAAGGTAATGGTTAGACTGATGTGCAGAGTTTCTGGTCTAATCCTAGAACAGATGCTTGTCTCAACTGAAGCTCCTGAGAAAGGGCTAGGTCCAGGGGAAGGCAGGAAATCAGCAAGTGAAGANAACTCTCTTTAAAAAAATGCTCATTGATTTCAGAGAGATGAATCAGTTATTAATCTGTCATCAGTCTTTTGAACATTTGAACATACATGTTATTTTCATTCACCACCTAAATACTTTCTACTCTGTTCTCTACTTATTCACTTAGCAAGTTTACAAAGTAAGTCAAATTTAGAGTCACAAAGTTGAATTAAGCTATGTCACTATTGATGAGAAAGTAAATAGGTATCTAATTTATATTGCTTAAATATTAATGGAGTTATGAAGTGAAAATAACTTAGATAACTTCAAAATGATAAATCATCTTTCCTATAGTATTTTAGCATAACTTTATAAAATATTCTATCATGTTATAACTTTTGGTTGTGTAACATTCATAATTTATCATGGGAATATCTCTTGAGATGTGTATAAGAGACAGGTGAAAAGATAACCCTCAGAATGGGAGAAAAAAAATAGCAACTGAAACAACTGACATAGGATTTATCTCCAAAATCTAAAAGCAGCTCATGAAGCTCAATACTAGAAAAAGAGAACAANCATGGGAATATCTCTTGATTGTCATGTAAGGATTTAAAGAAAAACTATATTATCAAGAAATCCATTATTCCACATATTTGGACTATGTACACAAATATTTGTAATATATGTGTGTTTTAGTCACTCAGTCATCTCTGACTTTTTGTAACCCCATAGACTGTAGCTTGCAAGCTTTCTTGTCCATGGAATTTTCCAGGCAAGATACTGGAGTGGGTTGTCATTCTATTCTCTAGAGGACCTTCCCGACCCAGGGAATGAGCCTGGTTCTCCTACATTGCAGGCAGATTCTTTACCACTTGAGTTACCAGGGAAGCTTTTACAATGTGTACATTTACTGTATTCCTGGACACACCCATCTCCTATATATATATATATATATATATATGTATATGTATATAGTTGATTTGCAATGATGTGTATTCGTTTCAGGTGAAAAGTATACTGTTCATTAATCAGTATACCAATTAGTATTTCTGTAGAATTTTTATCCCAGTATAAGTTATTACAAGATAATGGGTATAATTTTCTGTTCTATGAGGTTTATCCTTATTGGTTATCTATTTTATATATAGTAATTTGCATCTGTTAATAGCATTTTATGGAATATTTTACCATCCATAGACTTTACTAGCATACAGATCTTGTTTGATTTGAGATGAGGATACATCCCAATAGAGCCATAGTAAGATGAAAATGTTGTTAGCCAAGGATGCATTTAACACACCTAATACGCCAAGTCATACTTAGCCTAGCCTAACTTAAACATGCTCAGATCATTACATTATCCTACTTTGATAATGGCAAAATCAAACTGATGATTTTGTTAGGGGCAAAATGACCTAACATAAGCCTATTTTATAATAAAATGTAAAATATCTTGTGTAATTTTTTGAACACTGGACTGAAAATGAAAAACAAAATGATTTTATCAGTTGTTTACCCTTCTGATGATGTGATTGATGGGGCTGTGTCTTGATCAGTTTCATAAGAGAGAATCTACTAATATTGCTTGCCTGGAAAAATATTAAAATTAAAAATTCAAAGTGTGACTTCTATCAAATGAGTACTGCTTTCACACTGTTCATAAAATTGAAAAATTATAAATGGAACCATCATGAGTTGAGGGCCAACTATAATTTGCAATGGACAAAGGTAGTTTTATCCATCTTTGAGGATCACTGCTGTATTAGAGCATTTTTAGTTGATATTTGTTGATGCTGGTTAAAAAAAAAAAAAGACAGGATCATTGTTCTATAAGTATATTGATACTTTTTGAGGATTCAGGGCCTGAAGTTTAAGTTGATTAAGAAGTATTTCACTGAAAATCAGATATGAACAGATTTGTACATACTCAGTCACAAATATATATGCTTAATGTTTCCTTCAATCATTTCAACAATACATGTAAAATTAAATAATGTTGCTTGGTGGCATGATCCTGGTGCATAGCAACAGCTGTTTTCATGAACTGGTTGATCTTCAAAGAGGAAGCACCTCATCTTGCTGACCAGAAGAAACCTTGGGTAATGGCTACCCTGACTCCATAGCCCTATATCAATTAAGCTCAGTAGAAATTTTCTGGAAATATGGGTTCACCCTTCATCTTGCTCATTTCCTTTCTAACAAAATTGCTGATTATAATTTACACAGATATCAAGAACTTTAGTGGGAAACTTCTTTGTGTAGTAACTGTCACTTTTGCTCTAAGGAAAACACCTACTTAGTTCTTGGTGAGGATTAAAAAAAAAAAAAAAGAAACTTTAGAAATGTTAGGATTTCCCCTTGAGATAGAGCATTTTCTCCATTTCATCCAGATGGATCTTTCACCTAAAAGATACATTAAAAAAATTTGTATCTGTGTATTAGATACTCATTTATATTTTTCAAGTTATTTTTGGCATACATTTTGAAGATATTTCTGCATATGCTTATTCTGTATACTAAATTTTTTTTTTCCTCTGATCATTATTTATTGGTCCCATTTGTCTTTGGTAACCTATGACATTACTAAGTGTTAAGTCGCTGCGTGTCTGACTCTTTGTGATCCCAGGTGACTGTAAGCCACTGGGCTCCTCTGTCCATGAGATTCTCCAGGCAAGAAGACTGCAATGGGTTGGCACACCCTCCTCCAGGAGGCCATCCCAACCCAGGGATCGAACCCAGGTCTCCTGCATTGGCAAGAGGATTCTTTACAACTAGTGCCACTCGAGAAGCAATTGATAAGTGATATTTCATTAGTTTTTCACTGATATACACTTGATCTTGGCCAAAAGGCCAAGAACCGATAGTTTTTCACTGATATTTTATTCAATTCAGTTCAGTTTAGTTCATTTCCGTCGCTCAGTCTTGTCTGCCTCTTTGCAACTCCATGAATCACAGCACACCAGGCCTCCCTGTCCATCTCCAACTCCCAGAGTTCACCCAGACTCACGTCCATCGACTCAGTGATGCTATCTAGCCATCTCATCCTCTGTCGTCCCCTTCTCCTCCTGCCCCCAGTCCCTCCCAGCTTCAGAGTCTTTTCCAATGAGTCAACTCTTTGCATGAGGTGGCCAGAGTACTAGGGTTTCAGCTTTAGCATCATTCCAAAGAAATGCCAGGGCTGGTCTCCTTCAGAATGAACTGGTTGTATCTCCTTGCAGTCCAACGGACTCTCAGAGTCTTCTCCAGCACCGCAGTTAAGAAGCACCAATTCTTCAGTGCTCAGCTTTCTTCACAGTCCAACTCTCTTATCCATACAGGACCACTGGAAAAACCATAGGCTTGACTAGATGGACCTTTGTTAGCAAAGTAATGTCTCTGTTTTTCAATATGCTATCTTGGTTGGTCATAACTTTTCTTCCAAGGAGTAGGTGTCTTTCAATTTCATGGCTGCAGTCACCAACTGCAGTGACTTTGGAGCCCCCAAAAAACTAAAGTCTGACACTGTTTCCACTGTTTCCCCATCTATTTCCCATGAAGTGATGGGACCAGATGCCATGATCTTCATTTTCTGAATTTTGAGCTTCAGGCTTACATTAAAGTGATTTGCCAAATCCATGAAAAAGTACCTAGTATCATTTTCCAGATCAAAGTAGCCCAACGATTTTACCCCAAAAGAACATTCCTAGTACTACTCCCATCACCCACCCTCACTTCCTAATAAGCAAAAAATTAACTATTAGATACAGCTGTGCTCAGGAACCAGCTACATCTTTAGGATGAAAACAATGACCAGATATTACCAGTAGGTTAGGGCTGGTGCTCAGAGAAGGCACTGGCAACGCACTCCAGTACTCTTGCCTAGAAAATCCCATGGATGGAGGAGCCTGGTAGGCTGCAGTCCATGGAGTCGCAAAGAGTCGGACATGACTGAGCAACTTCACTTTCACTTTTCACTTTCATTCATTGGAGAAGAAAATGGCAACCCACTTCAGTGTTCTTGCCTAGGGATTCCCAGGGATGGCAGAGCCTGGTGGGCTGCCATTTAGGGGGTCTCATAGAGNGAAAATGGCAACCCACTTCAGTGTTCTTGCCTAGGGATTCCCAGGGATGGCAGAGCCTGGTGGGCTGCCATTTAGGGGGTCTCATAGAGTCAGATACAAGTGAAGCAACTTAGCAGAAGCAACATCAGAGCTGGTGCTGACAGGAATGCAATGGTGCACCAGGACTAACCCAGGAATTGCAATGAGAGCTCAACTCTTGGATAAAATAGTTTCAAAAAGTGAAAGAAGGGTGAGACCAAGAACCCCTGTGTAAGAAAGGAGGCCAAGCAGGGCCTGTGAAGAAAGACTAGACACCTGTGTGGCTGCCTGTTGGCACTGCCTTTAGTGAAGAATTGCCATCCTGAAAGGTGCTAACAGACAGGAAAGAGCTAGATAGCCCCACATTAGAAATTAGATCTAGCCAGCAGATGAGAGTTTTGTGCTGCCATTATGACATTTGTGCTTCAGTGGGAGTCCTGAAAGCCTGGGTAGAGGTGACCACAAAACCCCCAGGGGAAGAGATGAGCAAAACAAGATAAAAGTGCAAGCTCCACTAACATTATACCACAATTAAATTTTATAAACAAAATCAAATATCTGTATATAATATGTATATTATTTATTTATTTATTTATACACAAAATCTAAATCAGAGAAACTGTACCTAAGAAAAAATAACAGTCACAGAAAATGACTCTAAAAATCAGCTTACAGTAAT
>SJYW01032451.1:5180-16629 GCA_006410735.1 Raphicerus campestris | reverse complement strand
GCAGAGACATTACTTTGCCAACAAACGTCCATCTAGTCAAGGCTATGGTTTTTCCTGTGGTCATGTATGGATGTGAGAGATAGACTGGGAAGAAAGCCGAGCACTGAACAATTGATGCTTTTGAACTGTGGTGTTGGAGAAGGCTCTTGAGAGTCCTTTGGACTGCAAGGAGATCCACCAGTCCATTCTAAAACAGATCAGTCCTGGGTGTTCATTTGTAGGACTGATGCTACNGCTTTTGAACTGTGGTGTTGGAGAAGGCTCTTGAGAGTCCTTTGGACTGCAAGGAGATCCACCAGTCCATTCTAAAACAGATCAGTCCTGGGTGTTCATTTGTAGGACTGATGCTACAGCTGAAACTCCAGTACTTTGGCCACCTCATGCGAAGCATTGACTCATTGGAAAAGACTCTGATGCTGGGAGGGATTAGGGACAGGAGGAGAAGGGGATGACAAAGGATGAGATGGCTGGATGACATCACCAACTTGATGGACATGAGTTTGAGTGAACTCTGGGAGTTGGTGATGGACAGGGAGGCCTGGCGTGCTGCAATTCATGGGTGGCAGAGAGCTGCACACGACTGAGCAACTGCACTGAACTGCACTGAAACCATTGTTAAAAATTGAGAAAAATAAGTACATCTTTTAAGTTCCATTAAAAATTATTTTGTTCTATAGTTCTTGCCTGGAGAATCCCAGGGACGGGGGAGCCTGGTGGGCTGCCGTCTATGGGATCGCACAGAGTCAGACACGACTGAAGCGAATTAGCAGCAGCAGCAGCAGCATAGTATTCCTGCCATGGAATACAGTTGGCCAGTGGTGTGCAAACCAATATTTTGGCCAGACAAATATTTTGGCCAACTCATTTTAGTAAATATTCACAGTTCCTCATCTGGAGTAGGAAATGGCAACCCACTCCAGTATTCTTGCCTGGAGAATCCCATGGACAGAGGAGCCCGGCAGGCTACAGTCCATAGGGTCGCAAATAGTCGGACACAACTGAAGTGACTTAGCACAGCATTAAAAAAATAAAACAAAAAACTCATAACTACTCTTTCTGTATGATCTCATAATATTCACTGAAAAATAGCTTTTAAAAATGAAGACAAAATAAAACCTGCTTCAGATAAACAAAAGCTGAAAGAATTTATTACCAGTATATCAGTCCTACAAGAAACATCAAAGGAAGTTATTTGGGAAAAAGAAAAGTTGTGTAATTACGGATATACACAAAGAACGAAAGGGTATTTTAAAATATTGATATTTCCTTTTTCCTCATCTTTTAACTTCTCCAAAACATAAGTGAATGTTCAAACAAAAAATAGTCATGTATTATGGGATTTATAATATATGTAGATGTAAAATGTACCTTCCAAATAGCACAAAAGATGAACAGGACAGAGTAAGTGTTCTAAGAATCTTACATTATATAAAAAATGATATCATATTTTTTCAATGCAGTCTATGATAAGTTTAGGTCATATTAACTTGAGAATAACTGCTAAAAAATAAAAGTTAAATTAAATTAAATAAGAGATGTAACTAGCCAGTAGTGGACATAAGATGGAATAATAGAAAATCCTTAATTAATCCAAAAAGCAGCAGAAAATGATGAACTAAGATCAAAGAGTATATAAAACAAAAAGCAATATGGTAGACTTAAATCCAAGCATATCAATAATCACATTAAATAGTCTGAATGTATCAAATAAAAGACAGAAATCATTAGACTGAATACATACTATTTGTTGTCTACAAGAAACCCCTTTACATCTGAAGACACAGCCACATATGTTTAAAATAATATATATTAAGCAAGCATTAACATAAGGCTGGAGGTACGATGTTAACTCAGACAATGGAGACATCAGAACAAGTGATATCACCAGGAATATCCAGGGACATTTCAAAATAAAGCACTAAAGAATTAAAATTTTCAAATTCAGTCTGGTTAAAGAGAACTACCATATCAGATTGCCAAGTGAATCAAGTTGCACCCCATTTAAGCCAGTTTGGACTGAACTGAAAGAAATATAAAATGATCTACACACTCTTTTCCTCTTCTATTTCTAATATACTCATCAACATTTGATTTCCTTTATCTGGGAAAACTGCCTTTTACATGCCGCAAGTTCCTTTTATTCCTGTTTATAGCTTCAATTACTATCTCAGTCCAAGCAGTAGTTTAATATCTTGAGCTCCATGTTGTCCTTCCTTCCTTCTGTTTGTGTATCTGAGGAAGAACCTGCAAACTGTCCATCAGTATCATTTGACTTAATGGCAACCCATTCCAGTACTCTTGCCTAGAAAATCCCATGGACGGAGGAGCCTGGTGTCCATGGGGTCGCAAAGAGTCGGACACGACTGAGCGACTTCGCTTCACTTCACTTCACTTCACTTCCTTCAATAACAGAGTTCCTGTCTCTTTCCTGGGAACACTGGTAGCCAGTTGAGGGCTGGTTTCTCAGCCTTGCTTGGCTGTGTGACCTTGTGACCAAGGTCTGCCACTTCCTGGTTGTGCCTTAAAAGGAAGGCTATGTGTGTCCTATGTTTCTATCTATTGGCTGTAAAACACTCTTAAAGAATCTGATATTTTTATTCTCGTTTAAGCACTACATTTAGTGAGTCTCTTTGTAATAGCAGCCTAGAATAAATCCCAACTAATACAGCACTTCTGCAATTTTCTTTGCCCAAGAGAAATGGCAACTTTGCATAGTACCTCAAATTTCTTATGCCATCCCTGTTATCTTGATTTACAACAAGCAATTAGAAAGTACTATCACTTTTTCGGGCTTCCCTGGTGGCTCAGTGGTAATGCATCCACCTGCCAATGCAGGAGACCCAGGTTCAATCCCTGGGTCAGAAGGACCCCCTGGAGAAGGAAATAGCAACCCACTCCAGTATTCTTGCCTGGAGAATCCCATGGACAAAGGAACCTGGTGAGCTACAGTCCATAGAGCTGCAAAAGTCAGATAAGACTTGGTGACTAAACAACAATCACTTTTTAAGTGGGGACAGGGACTTTAAAAAAAAGAGAATCCACTCCCTACTTTAATGCTTGCTAACTTTTGTCTATGATAGAGTCTACATATTGCTTAAAAACGGGGCAGTTTTATTGACAGTCTTTAAGAAAGTAGAGAAGCTGGAGGGATAAAGAGTAAATGTAGTTTTGTAGTAAGAGAAAATAATACACATATATAGATTCAAGTGTCAACCTGAGTGGCATGGGATGTGCCTTTGCCCTTCCAAACCTCTGTTGGTGTCTAATCAATGGAAAAAGAATGAGCATGCCTGCTCGCTGTACTGGACAGGATTTCCTAATTGCCTAACCATTTGCCTGGTCCGAAACCAGCTTTTTCCAGACTCTCAGTTTCTGCTGCTCCTATATCCAGAACCTTCCATTTGTTCTCGGCATTTCCCTTCCAGTGAAACTCATGAAAGACTCTGCTACCCTCCAGTCTCTGGCCATTAGGATCAGAATGATGAAGATAGTTTTGGAACATCCTGCAGAGCTGGTTCAAGTTCCTGCTGTCAAGTTGTTTAAATCCTTCCAAACAGCCAGAGCCGCATCCTGTCCAGCCTCTCAACTTCTCTATAGGCCTGGCCCTACCTAACCTCTGAAAAATCTCCTCTCAGGATAAACACTGTCTCAGATTAAAACCAAGATTCTCCAGAGGAACTGTTGAGCACCAACATGTTGCCTTACTTAAGCCATCCCTGGGTGGAGGATAATAACTGGGCTTGTGTGGAGACCCATTACTTGGCTTTCTACAAAGCTGCTTTATAGAACAAGCCCCAGGGTGGTGTTACTTAATCAACAGCAGAGATGCAGAGAGAGAGAGTGAGTTTATGACAAACCGACGCTGTACCTGGCTTTTCCTAGCAGCAGTTGCAAGGTGAGTGAAAAAGAAAGTCCTCTAATCTCCCCAAGCAGCCAGATTGATTCTAGTTCATTAATAGTTGCTGGAGTGGAGAGAAAGAGAGAGAAAGGGAGGGGACTTAATGCATCGTTGGCATCTGCACCCTTAACAGAGGTCAAGAAGCTCTTTCGAAGCTGCTCACAGCCCTGTGAACGCACTGAGCCAGAGCGTCTGGTCCCTGGCCTGGAGCCAGGATCAGCATCCAACGCCTCAAGGAAGATGAAGGACCTCAGATAGGAAGCCATGTGTCTTAGATTTGTCTGCAGAACCCTCAAAACTCCAAATGAAAAGGAACATCTGAGTTACCTACCCAGATACTTTGCTCGATTTTCTTTCATCGCTTTCCATCCAAATATTTGGCACCATGCAAATGTATAGAGGCGACTCTAAGTTACCTACCAGCTTTATCTGCCAAAGAAAAGGAACCTGAAAATGCGCCGGCAAAGGACATAAAATAACATTAAGTCAGTTTGACTTGGAGTATAGTTGCTTCTAACTCAACTCAGAATTGGTGGCGGTCAAGCACATCTATCTAGCCTAGACGGTCCCCTGAATCTCTTTTTATTCCTGTACTTGTTAATGAATATGCTAATTCATTAGCACGAAAGAATGAAGGACTCACCCAGAGTACATATTTTGAGTGCAGATGTCTTGTTGTTTTACCAAACAAATATATACTTTGAACGTTGTTTAAAAATTGATTCAAGAGTAAAGTACATGGAAATGGGCAGTTTGCTGAGAGGAGCATCAATCCTCTAAACAGATAACCAAGTCTCAATGTATTGACTTTTAATATTAATTTGTATAGAGTATCGTGCTTTCTTTAAACCTTCACAACTACTTTCTGTTAGTGAGTGGTTCACCCACAGACAAGCAAGTGCTTCTCAGAGAAGCTTAGCTACAACCTCACAGCAACATTCTGCCAGGGGACACTGTCCCTGAGCCCTGTTTTCTTCCCTGTGGTCCACAGTAACTTACAGTTTCCTTTATCAACCGCACAAATAGGTATTGACTGTCTATCATGGACTAGACACTGAGCTATTCTTAGTGATATAATACACGCTCATATAAGCATGGTCCTTCGTCATAAATGACCCAGGACACCTCATGGGGCTTGGGAAGTGTGCTCTAGGTGATCAGGAAGTAGCAATCATGCAGACTTAAAAGGTAGAACTTAGATGAAAGGAGGCCTTGCCCTGGGAAACAGAATAATATTATTCCAGTGGGATCAACAGCTGAGGGGACCCTGAGGGTATGTTTGAGGAACTCCAAGAAATATGGAAGAAAACAAGGAGTAGCAGGAAATGAGGCCAGGTGTGCACAGAGGTGAACGCTGCTGCTGGATCCATAAGGAATGTATGTGGACAGAGGAGCCTGGTAGGCTGCAGTCCATGGGGTCGCAAAGAGTCGGACACGACTGAGCGACTTCACTTTCACTTTTCACTTTCATGCATTGGAGAAGGAAATGGCAACCCACTCCAGTGTTCTTGCCTAGAGAATCCCAGGGATGGGGAAGCCTGTGGGCTGCCGTCCATGGGGTCGCACAGAGTCGGACACGACTGAAGCAACTTAGCAGCAGCAGCAGCAGCAAAGACTTCTTCATAGAGAACTGGAAGATTTGGGTTTAGGAAAGATCACTTTGACTGAAGATCGCAGAATCCATAGGAGGTGGGACAAAACCAGGTTAGGAGGCCTGTTAGGAAGATGCTATAGTCATCATGAAAATAAGCCACGTATGGGAACAGGTGCACACAGGTGTATACAGGTGCACACAGCCTGCGTCTTCTGCTGTCCCTGCCCCAGCACAAGCACCGCCACAGCTCAGGGCCCAGCCCGGGGAAGGAACCCTGGCCTCCGGCCCTTTCATGCTCCCATTCTCCAGACTCTGCAAGACAGCGATTTTGCTCGGTCATAAAAAAGGTAAAGACAGTAATAACTGTGAAACTAAACCAAGTATGTTCTAAATCTTCTGTGAGGTAGACACAATTTTTTCTTGTAGAGAGAGAAGTTTGAGATAAATAGCAGAGAATCGGTAAATAACTCAGCCTATGACCTTGATGCTTATTGATTCCTGCAGCTGTTTTTCTTTCTCAAGACTACCCCGGGTGGGGGAAAACAGACCTCCAAAAAACAATTATCACTTAATTATAAAATTGCTTGGCTTGGGAAAGCCTTCTGGTTGGTTGCTGAGCACTCCAAGGGGGTGAGTTAATCTCTATAAACCATACGGCCTGACTGAAGCTGCCGCTTAAAATTTCCAGCCACCGCTTCATTACTCTCTGGTATGGATGATAAACAAAAAGAGAAGAAAGACACACATTTTCTTCTCATTTTCAGACACTTAGGATGTTTAGCCAATCAGATGGCTTAATGGCTGGCTATTTCTTACCCGGGGACTTGAACACGGAGGGATTCCGGCCATGGGCACACCAGATGTGGCCCACAGTGAACTCGAGAGCCACACTGGTTCGGGGGGGCGGGGTGGAGGTGATAAGGGGGGTGGCAGTTTTGGTTCTGTGATTGTTGTGGTGATAGTCATACTACAGATTGGGCTGAAAAATCAAAAAGAGGAAGAACAAGATATTTTTTTACACAGAAATAATTTCTTCTTCAATCTGGTTTTGGGGGAAAGGTATGACTCTGAAGTCAGCCCTGGTTCTCTCCAATCGTTTCTNTTGTTGTGGTGATAGTCATACTACAGATTGGGCTGAAAAATCAAAAAGGGGAAGAACAAGATATTTTTGTACACAGAAATAATTTCTTCTTCAATCTGGTTTTGGGGAAAGGTATGACTCTGAAGTCAGCCCTGGTTCTCTCCAATCGTTTCCTGAGAGGCAGGAATTTCTCATCACTAGTGTTAACAGCCACTGAGCAAGAGGTTTAGCCATGTCCATGGGCAGGCTGAGAGGGTCAACCACCTGGAATATTGGATTCAGAGCTGATATACTCTTAGCCCAGCTCACCCTATTCCTTTATATTTATCATCGTATTCCTGGGATCACTGGGCTTCCCACATGGCACTAGCGGTAAAGAAGCTGGCTGCCAGTGCAGGAGACACAAGTTCAATCCCTGGGTTGGGAAGATCCCCTGGAATAGGAAATGGTAACCCACTCTAGTATTCTTACCTGGAAAACTCCATGGACAGAAGAGCCTGGTGGACTACAGCCCACGGGGTTACAAAGAGTCAGACACGACTGAGCACCATCCTTCCTTCCTTCCAGTGATCACTAAAATTGCTCGACTAGCAAACAAACAACTCTATTAAAAATGGCCAAGGGACTTGAAAAAATGATATACAGACGACCAAAAATCACACGAAAAGGAACTGGAACTCGTATGTCCTATATGTGGGAATGCAAAGTGATGTAGTTACTATGAAAAATAGTATAGAGTTTTCTTAAGAAACTGAAAAATAGAATCACCATATTTTCATTCAGCAATTCTACCCTGGAAAAGAATTGAAGACAGAGTCTCAAACAGATATTTGTACACCTGGGTTCAGAGCAGCATTATTCACAACACCCAAAGAAAGGAAGCAACCCAGGTGTCCACTGATGTATGAATGGATAAACATATATAATAGAATTTTATCCAGTCTTACAGAAGAAAGAAATTCTGGCACATATTATGACATAGACGAACCTTGAGGACATTATGCTAAGTGAAGAAAACCTATCACAAAAAGATAAATACTGTATGATTCCACTTATCAGAGATTCCCTAGAGTCATCAAATTCATAGAGACAGAAAATGGAATGGTGGCTGCCAGGGGCTGGGGAAGGGGAGTTCTTTTTTAATGGGCAGTTTCTTATTGATGGTTCAAGCAGTAAATAATCTGGGGTTCAATCCATGGATCGGAAAGATTCTCTGGAGAAGGAAACAGCAACACACTCCAGTATTCTTGCCTGGAGAATTCCATGGACAGAGGAGCCTGGTGGGCTACAGTCCATGGGGTCACAAAGAGTCAGCTTTTAACACTTTTCTGAGCCATTAACACTTTTCTGTTTGGTAAGATTAAAAAGTCTTCTCGAGATGGATTGCACAACAATGTGAATGTACTTAAGACTGAACTGAACACTTTAAAATGGTTAAGATGAGGACTTCCCTGGTGGCCCAACGGTTAAGACCTCACCTTCCAATGCAGAAGGTGCAGGTTCAATGCCTGGTCAGAAAGCTAAGATCCCACATGACCTGCAGCCAAAAACCCAAAGCATAAAACAGAAGCAATGTTTTAACAAATTCAATAAAAAGACTTGAAAGATGGTCCACATCAAAAAATCTTTTAAAAATGGTTAAATATTAATATGTATTTTACCCCAATTAAAACTTTTTATAGAAAGCATGGCTAGCTTTTGGAAATGAGTCATGCTCAGCAGAATGGACAATCATGGAGCTCAATCTAGACTCCTCTTTCAAGTGCTGACTTAAGGGAAGAACTCCTAACTGCTCTCACAGTCTCCCTGTTTCTAAAGCATGATGGGCAATAGTCCCTGTTTCTTATCTCATCAAGGGGTGAGGTTAGGAGAGGGTGTTAAGAGCAAGAAGAGAGTCCAGTGGGTCCTAGAGACTAGCATCTTGCCTCCACCTGAACTATGATGGGAATCAGCAGTTCATACATCATCTCTGGCAAAGGTGCCCAAGTACCTGTTTCTGTGGGAACCGCCCCTCTCTCTGGCACTTGGCACACAGATATTCACAGCAAAATGGATAGCCCCCAGCATCCTGGGGAGGACTGCAGCTCTCCCACCTTGTAACTGTGGGGCTGAGGTCTGTGGGAAACTTGAGTCCAGGTCCTGTGACATGAAGACCAGAGCCTGCACTGTGCCCTNCCTGGAATATTGGATTCAGAGCTGATATACTCTTAGCCCAGCTCACCCTATTCCTTTATATTTATCATCGTATTCCTGGGATCACTGGGCTTCCCACATGGCACTAGTGGTAAAGAAGCTGGCTGCCAGTGCAGGAGACACAAGTTCAATCCCTGGGTTGGGAAGATCCCCTGGAATAGGAAATGGTAACCCACTCTAGTATTCTTACCTGGAAAACTCCATGGACAGAAGAGCCTGGTGGACTACAGCCCACGGGGTTACAAAGAGTCAGACACGACTGAGCACCATCCTTCCTTCCTTCCAGTGATCACTAAAATTGCTCGACTAGCAAACAAACAACTCTATTAAAAATGGCCAAGGGACTTGAAAAAATGATATACAGACGACCAAAAATCACACGAAAAGGAACTGGAACTCGTATGTCCTATATGTGGGAATGCAAAGTGGTGTAGTTACTATGAAAAATAGTATAGAGTTTTCTTAAGAAACTGAAAAATAGAATCACCACATTTTCATTCAGCAATTCTACCCTGGAAAAGAATTGAAGACAGAGTCTCAAACAGATATTTGTACACCTGGGTTCAGAGCAGCATTATTCACAACACCCAAAGAAAGGAAGCAACCCAGGTGTCCACTGATGTATGAATGGATAAACATATATAATAGAATTTTATCCAGTCTTACAGAAGAAAGAAATTCTGGCACATATTATGACATAGACGAACCTTGAGGACATTATGCTAAGTGAAGAAAACCTGTCACAAAAAGATAAATACTGTATGATTCCACTTATCAGAGATTCCCTAGAGTCATCAAATTCATAGAGACAGAAAATGGAATGGTGGCTGCCAGGGGCTGGGGAAGGGGAGTTCTTTTTTAATGGGCAGTTTCTTATTGATGGTTCAAGCAGTAAATAATCTGGGGTTCAATCCATGGATCGGAAAGATTCTCTGGAGAAGGAAACAGCAACACACTCCAGTATTCTTGCCTGGAGAATTCCATGGACAGAGGAGCCTGGTGGGCTACAGTCCATGGGGTTACAAAGAGTCAGACACAACTGAGCAATTAACACTTTTCTGTTTGGTAAGATTAAAAAGTCTTGAGATGGATTGCACAACAATGTGAATGTACTTAAGACTGAACTGAACACTTTAAAATGGTTAAGATGAGGACTTCCCTGGTGGCCCAACGGTTAAGACCTCACCTTCCAATGCAGAAGGTGCAGGTTCAATGCCTGGTCAGAAAGCTAAGATCCCACATGACCTGCAGCCAAAAACCCAAAGCATAAAACAGAAGCAATGTTTTAACAAATTCAATAAAAAGACTTGAAAGATGGTCCACATCAAAAAATCTTTTAAAAATGGTTAAATATTAATATGTATTTTACCCCAATTAAAACTTTTTATAGAAAGCATGGCTAGCTTTTGGAAATGAGTCATGCTCAGCAGAATGGACAATCATGGAGCTCAATCTAGACTCCTCTTTCAAGTGCTGACTTAAGGGAAGAACTCCTAACTGCTCTCACAGTCTCCCTGTTTCTAAAGCATGATGGGCAATAGTCCCTGTTTCTTATCTCATCAAGGGGTGAGGTTAGGAGAGGGTGTTAAGAGCAAGAAGAGAGTCCAGTGGGTCCTAGAGACTAGCATCTTGCCTCCACCTGAACTATGATGGGAATCAGCAGTTCATACATCATCTCTGGCAAAGGTGCCCAAGTACCTGTTTCTGTGGGAACCGCCCCTCTCTCTGGCACTTGGCACACAGATATTCACAGCAAAATGGATAGCCCCCAGCATCCTGGGGAGGACTGCAGCTCTCCCACCTTGTAACTGTGGGGCTGAGGTCTGTGGGAAACTTGAGTCCAGGTCCTGTGACATGAAGACCAGAGCCTGCACTGTGCCCTCCACCTGCCTCCATCCCTCACGATCATTCCCCATGCGTGGAATGATCTTTCTTCTACCCATCCTCCACCCCTGACCCCCCTACTCCTCCTTCTCTGAGTCTCCCGCAGGATCATTCCAACACTTCTGGCCCCTTCTTCCTTATGTGCCTTGAACCCCTCCCCCACGCCTTACCAGCTCACTGGCTTCCTGGCAGGTCTTCAGACCCAGCTGGCACACCCATCCTTTGGGACGTTTCCTCTCCTAGGATAATGTCCCAGTGACTTACTACCCACCCCCTCAGCTGAAGTGCCCGTCCATCCCTCAGACCTTCTCCACAGATGGGGACCACTGTTTACCATACTTATCACCATCCAATGTGCTGAATGGTTTACAAATCTGTTTTTCGCCTATCTGCCGAGGAGAAAGTAAGCTCCATGAGGTGGAGAATTTGTCTTTCTCATCACTGGGGTGTAAGGGTTTGGTGCACGGTAGGGGATCAAAAATATATCTGAACGAATGAATGAACTCCTTCTAGGTTCCCAGAGCCCAGCATGGAGCTGGATATAACTCTGTGTGGTTGATGACATGCTCTGAGAAACAGCAGCTCTGTGGAGTGTCAATTGCTTGTGTTCAAAAAAGGTCCTACCTATTGAATCTGGCAAGAATTCAGCTACATCAAGCCAAACACAACTTTTTTTCTTTCAGGACTTCTGCGATCACAGCAATGTTTAGCAAGGAGTTCCAGGGGGCAGGGTGTCATCCTGCTCCAGGAGGCGGAGCGTCATCCATTTCCAGGAGGCGGGGCATCATCCAGCTCCAGG
>SJYW01032443.1:765210-781537 GCA_006410735.1 Raphicerus campestris | reverse complement strand
AAGCGTCTTTTAATTTCATGGCTGTAATCACTATCTGCAGTGATTTTGGAGCCCCCCAAAATAAAGTCTGACACTGTTTTCACTGTTTCCTCGTCTATTTCCCATGAAGTGATGGGACCGGATGCCATGGTAGCAGTGAATAAAATGGATTGGAGATTACCAGGTAGACTTCTTTGTGTGCCTGCATGCTCAGTCATGTCCAACTCTTTTGCAGTCCCATGGACTGTAGCCTNTTCCTCGTCTATTTCCCATGAAGTGATGGGACCGGATGCCATGGTAGCAGTGAATAAAATGGATTGGAGATTACCAGGTAGACTTCTTTGTGTGCCTGCATGCTCAGTCATGTCCAACTCTTTTGCAGTCCCATGGACTGTAGCCTCCAGGCTCCTCTGTCCATAGCATTTTCCAAGCAAAATTACTGGAGTGAGTTGCCATTTCCTCCTCTAGGGGATCTTCTCAAACCCGAGTCTCCTGTGTCTCTTCCATTAGCAGATGGATTCTTTATGCTTGAGCCACCTAGGAAGCCCAAATATTTATTTATTAATTTTGGTTGCTTCAGGTCTTAGTTACAGAATACAGGATCTTTCTGTGTGGCCTGCGGGTTCAGCAGTTGCCCAATCTTAGTTGCCATTTGCCTTGGGGGATCTTAGTTCCTTGACCAGGAATTGAACCCTTGTCCCCTGTGTTGGAAGGTAGACTCTTAACCACTAGACCACCAAGGAAGTCTGGTAGATTTCTACATTGAGTGAAATACTTACACCTGGACTAAAACAGAGACAGTGGGAATGAAGACTAGATCAACTGGAACAAGACTTGGGAAATAGACTCACAAGATTTAGAGACCTTCTATATGGGAGAAGCAATCATGAAGAGGAAAGAGCCAAGTTTTGGGGGTGTCTTATTAACAGAAGACAGACTTAACTTTTACTGAAGTACCAGGGGAACTAACAATGAGTGTAGCTGGCCAAACTGAGATTAGGATGATGGCAGATTTTCTGGACAGACACTCAGAAGGAAATGTGAGCTTGAAAATCAGGGAGGAGGTAAGGAGCACATAGGTATAGTATAGTGGTACTTCTTAAACAAATGATTTTTTCATTCATTTATCCAGCAAGTATTTATTGAATGCTTGCAGCATACCAGGCATTGTTCTATGCACTGGTGATACAGCAGTATATAAAAAGACCTCCTGCTGTACCCCCTCCCAAAAAAAACCCTGCTCTCACAAATCTTACATTTTAGAGGAAAATAATAATAATAATGGTTACAGTTGTTATAAAGAATAAATCAGGGAAAGGGGATAGAAAATATCCAGGATTTAAATGTATAAAGGATGGCTAGGGAAAGATGGTATCTGAGAAAAGACCTGAAGGAAGTGAGGAAATGAGTTAGGCATATACCTAGGAGGACAAAATGCCAGGCCAAGGGAACAAGTACAAAGGCCTGAGATGAAAGCTCACCTTCTATGTTCTAGGAACAATAAGCAACCCAGTGTGGCTGGCATGGAGTGAGCAATAAAGAGAATAATGGGAGCTGAAAGCAGAGAGGTAACAGGGGGCTTGATTTAGGGATTTGTAGATCATTTTATGGACTTTGGCTTTTTAAGTAAGCTGAAAGCCATTGGAGAATTTTGAGCAGAGAAGGAAAATGATCAAAATTTTTATNTAATTTCATGGCTGTAATCACTATCTGCAGTGATTTTGGAGCCCCCCAAAATAAAGTCTGACACTGTTTTCACTGTTTCCTCGTCTATTTCCCATGAAGTGATGGGACCGGATGCCATGGTAGCAGTGAATAAAATGGATTGGAGATTACCAGGTAGACTTCTTTGTGTGCCTGCATGCTCAGTCATGTCCAACTCTTTTGCAGTCCCATGGACTGTAGCCTCCAGGCTCCTCTGTCCATAGCATTTTCCAAGCAAAATTACTGGAGTGAGTTGCCATTTCCTCCTCTAGGGGATCTTCTCAAACCCGAGTCTCCTGTGTCTCTTCCATTAGCAGATGGATTCTTTATGCTTGAGCCACCTAGGAAGCCCAAATATTTATTTATTAATTTTGGTTGCTTCAGGTCTTAGTTACAGAATACAGGATCTTTCTGTGTGGCCTGCGGGTTCAGCAGTTGCCCAATCTTAGTTGCCATTTGCCTTGGGGGATCTTAGTTCCTTGACCAGGAATTGAACCCTTGTCCCCTGTGTTGGAAGGTAGACTCTTAACCACTAGACCACCAAGGAAGTCTGGTAGATTTCTACATTGAGTGAAATACTTACACCTGGACTAAAACAGAGACAGTGGGAATGAAGACTAGATCAACTGGAACAAGACTTGGGAAATAGACTCACAAGATTTAGAGACCTTCTATATGGGAGAAGCAATCATGAAGAGGAAAGAGCCAAGTTTTGGGGGTGTCTTATTAACAGAAGACAGACTTAACTTTTACTGAAGTACCAGGGGAACTAACAATGAGTGTAGCTGGCCAAACTGAGATTAGGATGATGGCAGATTTTCTGGACAGACACTCAGAAGAAAATGTGAGCTTGAAAATCAGGGAGGAGGTAAGGAGCACATAGGTATAGTATAGTGGTACTTCTTAAACAAATGATTTTTTCATTCATTTATCCAGCAAGTATTTATTGAATGCTTGCAGCATAGCAGGCATTGTTCTATACAATGGTGATACAGCAGTATATAAAAAGACCTCCTGCTGTACCCCCTCCCAAAAAAAACCCTGCTCTCACAAATCTTACATTTTAGAGGAAAATAATAATAATAATGGTTACAGTTGTTATAAAGAATAAATCAGGGAAAGGGGATAGAAAATATCCAGGATTTAAATGTATAAAGGATGGCTAGGGAAAGATGGTATCTGAGAAAAGACCTGAAGGAATTGAGGAAATGAGTTAGGCATATACCTAGGAGGACAAAATGCCAGGCCAAGGGAACAAGTACAAAGGCCTGAGATGAAAGCTCACCTTCTATGTTCTAGGAACAATAAGCAACCCAGTGTGGCTGGCATGGAGTGAGCAATAAAGAGAATAATGGGAGCTGAAAGCAGAGAGGTAACAGGGGGCTTGATTTAGGGATTTGTAGATCATTTTATGGACTTTGGCTTTTTAAGTAAGCTGAAAGCCATTGGAGAATTTTGAGCAGAGAAGGAAAATGATCAAAATTTTTATCAGGATACTCTAGTGACAAGACTGAGCATAAACCAAAGAAGGACAAGCAAAGAAGAAAGACCACTTAGAGGTTATTTCAGTAGCCCAGGCAGGAAATGACAGTGCTGTAGACTGAGAGGCAATAGCAGTGAAAATGGTAAGAAATGGTCATGTTCTAGGTACATTTTAAAGGTAAAGTGGTAAGAATTTGCTCACAGATTAGATGCACAGTGTGAGAAAATCAGAAGACTCAAGGATGACTTTTAAAAGTTTTTGACCTGAGTCAAATTTGCACATATGGCTAGAAGAATGGAAAATGAGATTAATTAAAATTTCTGGGACTGGGACCCTTCGGAACACTGACAAATAGGGCATGGGGAGATAAAGTAGAGAGATGCAAAGGTAGTAGCAAGAAGTAGAAAAGGAATGAGAAGACCATGGTGCCATGGAGGATTAAGAAGGAAAACCCTCTGGAGGACTGGGTGTGTGCCTCTCCTCTCAGAGTAGGACTCTCTGAGACCAGAGGCAAACCTCCTCCATCAGACAGGGGCTTTCTGAGATTCCTCAACAGCCTTGGTCTCCTGAGCTAGTAATTATTCTTCTCTATCTTCTTGCTTTAAGTGGGGACCAAGTAGCTAACGGGGGCTTCCCTGGTGGTGCTAGTGGTAAAGAACCTGCCTGTCGATGCCGGAGACATAAGAACTGTGGTTTCAATCCCTAGATTGGGAAGATCCCCTGAAGGAGGGCATGACAACATATTCCAATAGTTTTGCCTGGAGAATCCCGTGGACAGAGGAGCCTGGAAGGTTACAGTCCATAGGGTCACAAGGAGTAGGACACGACTGAAGAGACTTAGCGCACACACAAGTTGGTGACCACCTACTCCTGAGCCAGCCTGCCATGTCCCCCCAGCCTCCATGGAGGCAACTCATCCTTGAGAAATGGAAAAATGGGACTTCTGTGGTAGTGCAATGGTAAAGAATCCACCTGACAACCAGGAAACATGGGTTTGATTCCTGGTCCAGGAAGATCCCACAGGCCTTGGAATAACTAAGTTAGTGTGCTACAACTATTGAGTCTGTGCTCTAGAGCCCTGCAAGCTGCAACTACTGAGCCCACTGTGCAGCAGCTACTGAAGCCTGCTCACCCTACAGCCTGTGCTCCACAACCAGAGAAGTCACCGCAGTGAAAAGCCCTCCCACTGCAACAAAGAGTAGCCCCCCTTGCCTCAACTAGAGAAAAGCCTGACAGCAACAAAGATGCAGCACAATAAAAAACAAACAAACAAATAAAAAGTATCTACAGGAAAAAAAGAATCCACCTGCCAATGCAGGGGCACGGGTTTGATCCCTAGTCCAGGAAGACCCCACATGCTGTGGGGCAGCTTAAGCCCTTAAGCCACAACTACTGAAGCCCACACACCTAGAGCCTATGCTCTGCAGAGAGAAGCCACTGTGATGAGAAGCCTGCACATCACAACTGGAGAGTACCCCCAACTCGCCCAAACTAGAGACAAACTTCACACACCAAAGAAGACCCAGCACAGCCAAAGTCAACAAATAATAAATCTTTTTTTAAAAAGAAATGGAAAAGCATAGAGAACTGCATTCAGTTTACCATGTCCATCACCAACTCCCGGAGTTCACTCAGATTCACGTTCATCAAGTCAGTGATGCCATCCAGCCATCTCATCCTCGGTCGTCCCATTCTCCTCATGCCCCCAATCCCTCCCAGCATCAGGGTCTTTTCCAATGAGTCAACTCTTCCCATGAGGTGGCCAAAGTACTGGAGTTTCAACTTTAGCATCATTCCTTCCAAAGAACACCCAGGGCTTATCTCCTTTAGTATGGACTGGTTGGATCTCCTTGCAATCCAAGGGACTCTCAAGAGTCTTCTCCAACACCACAGTTCAAAAGCATCAATTCTTCGGTGCTCAGCTTTCTTCACCATTCAACTCTCACATCCATACATGGCTACTGGAAAAACCATATATAAAAAACTGAATCACTTTCCCATACAGAAGAAATTAACAGAACATTGTAAATCAACTAAACTGTAATTTTTTAATTTAAAAGAATATTTTTTAAAAAGAAATGGAAAGAAATTGGGGAAGTTTTCTAGAAAAACAAATAGCTCTTAATCTTCCTAGGAGTGACTCATACTTGTCAGTTTCCAGGTGTGGATTCCAGTGGTAACTCACCTAGGGTCAGAAGATGGTGAACAGGGTGCCAGTCCTCTCCTTTTCCTATCCTGTGTCTTTCGCTCCCAGTGCCAGCACACCTGGTGCCTTAGAAGGAGCACTCCAGACAAGTAGCACCAAATTTGCATTCCTCCTGCGTTTCCTCTTCTTTCTCTCTCCTTTCATACACTAGGATTTGGGGTATTTAAGAGAAGAGACAGGAAAGACATACAAGCAGCTCTACACTCTTTCATTCATTTAGCCATCTAACACTGACAAAGTCCTACTATGTGCCAGGAGCCATGAATCTATAAAGATGCTCTAAACACAGTTAAGTAAGGAAATTAGAGAGGTGTACAGATAATGATGTACACTGAGTGCCAAAGAATTGATGCTTTTGAACTGTGGAGTTGGAGAAGACTCTTAGGAGTCTCTTGGACTGCATGGAGATCAAACCAGGCAATCCTAAAAGAAATCAATCCTGACTATTCATTGGAAGGACTGATGCTGAAGCCCAAGCTCCAATACTTTGGCCACCTGATGTGAAGAGCCGACTCATTAGAAAAGACCCTCATGCTGGGAAAGATTGAAGGCAAGAGGAGAAGTATAGACAATTTATATAATGACAATACAAATTGGTGAAAACTTTTCGTAGAGCGATTTGGCAGTGACTATCACAATACATTGTGGAATTAAAAAAGCAAATTGCAGAACAATGCATATTGCATTCATTTTTGTAAAACAAAACTACGTATAGATAGGTATTAAATGCCTAGATTAAAAACTGAAAGGAGGGAATTCCCTGGTTAAGAGTCCTTCTTCCAATGCAAGGGACGTAAGTTTGATTCCTGGTCAAGGAACTACGATCTCACATGCTTTGGGGCAATTAAGACCATGCACCACAACAAAAAACATGCCACGATGAAGATCCCACATGCCACAACTAACACGTGACTCAACACAGCCAGAAACAAGTAAGAAAATATAAAACATGAAAGTATANCTCACATCCATCAAGTCGGTGATGCCATCCAGCTATCTCATCTTCTGTCGTCCCCTTCTCCTCCTGCCCCCAATCCCTCCCAGCATCAGGGTCTTTTCCAATGAGTCAACTCTTCACATGAGGTGGCCAAAGTACTGGAGTTTCAGCATCATTCCTTCCAAAGAAAACCCAGGGCTGATCTCCTTTAGGATGGACTGGTTAGATCTCCTTGCAGTCCAAGGGACTCTCAAGAGTCTTCTCCAACACCACAGTTCAAAAGCATCAATTCTTTGGCGCTCAGCCTTCTTCACAGTCCAACTCTCACATCCATACATGACCACTGGAAAAACCATAGCCTTGACTAGACGCACCTTCGTTGGCAAAGTAATGTCTCTGCTTTTCAATATGCTATCTAGGTTAGTTATAACTTTCCTTCCAAGGAGTAAGCGTCTTTTAATTTCATGGCTGTAATCACTATCTGCAGTGATTTTGGAGCCCCCCAAAATAAAGTCTGACACTGTTTTCACTGTTTCCTCGTCTATTTCCCATGAAGTGATGGGACCGGATGCCATGGTAGCAGTGAATAAAATGGATTGGAGATTACCAGGTAGACTTCTTTGTGTGCCTGCATGCTCAGTCATGTCCAACTCTTTTGCAGTCCCATGGACTGTAGCCTCCAGGCTCCTCTGTCCATAGCATTTTCCAAGCAAAATTACTGGAGTGAGTTGCCATTTCCTCCTCTAGGGGATCTTCTCAAACCCGAGTCTCCTGTGTCTCTTCCATTAGCAGATGGATTCTTTATGCTTGAGCCACCTAGGAAGCCCAAATATTTATTTATTAATTTTGGTTGCTTCAGGTCTTAGTTACAGAATACAGGATCTTTCTGTGTGGCCTGCGGGCTCAGCAGTTGCCCAATCTTAGTTGCCATTTGCCTTGGGGGATCTTAGTTCCTTGACCAGGAATTGAACCCTTGTCCCCTGTGTTGGAAGGTAGACTCTTAACCACTAGACCACCAAGGAAGTCTGGTAGATTTCTACATTGAGTGAAATACTTACACCTGGACTAAAACAGAGACAGTGGGAATGAAGACTAGATCAACTGGAACAAGACTTGGGAAATAGACTCACAAGATTTAGAGACCTTCTATATGGGAGAAGCAATCATGAAGAGGAAAGAGCCAAGTTTTGGGGGTGTCTTATTAACAGAAGACAGACTTAACTTTTACTGAAGTACCAGGGGAACTAACAATGAGTGTAGCTGGCCAAACTGAGATTAGGATGATGGCAGATTTTCTGGACAGACACTCAGAAGGAAATGTGAGCTTGAAAATCAGGGAGGAGGTAAGGAGCACATAGGTATAGTATAGTGGTACTTCTTAAACAAATGATTTTTTCATTCATTTATCCAGCAAGTATTTATTGAATGCTTGCAGCATAGCAGGCATTGTTCTATACAATGGTGATACAGCAGTATATAAAAAGACCTCCTGCTGTACCCCCTCCCAAAAAAAACCCTGCTCTCACAAATCTTACATTTTAGAGGAAAATAATAATAATAATGGTTACAGTTGTTATAAAGAATAAATCAGGGAAAGGGGATAGAAAATATCCAGGATTTAAATGTATAAAGGATGGCTAGGGAAAGATGGTATCTGAGAAAAGACCTGAAGGAATTGAGGAAATGAGTTAGGCATATACCTAGGAGGACAAAATGCCAGGCCAAGGGAACAAGTACAAAGGCCTGAGATGAAAGCTCACCTTCTATGTTCTAGGAACAATAAGCAACCCAGTGTGGCTGGCATGGAGTGAGCAATAAAGAGAATAATGGGAGCTGAAAGCAGAGAGGTAACAGGGGGCTTGATTTAGGGATTTGTAGATCATTTTATGGACTTTGGCTTTTTAAGTAAGCTGAAAGCCATTGGAGAATTTTGAGCAGAGAAGGAAAATGATCAAAATTTTTATCAGGATACTCTAGTGACAAGACTGAGCATAAACCAAAGAAGGACAAGCAAAGAAGAAAGACCACTTAGAGGTTATTTCAGTAGCCCAGGCAGGAAATGACAGTGCTGTAGACTGAGAGGCAATAGCAGTGAAAATGGTAAGAAATGGTCATGTTCTAGGTACATTTTAAAGGTAAAGTGGTAAGAATTTGCTCACAGATTAGATGCACAGTGTGAGAAAATCAGAAGACTCAAGGATGACTTTTAAAAGTTTTTGACCTGAGTCAAATTTGCACATATGGCTAGAAGAATGGAAAATGAGATTAATTAAAATTTCTGGGACTGGGACCCTTCGGAACACTGACAAATAGGGCATGGGGAGATAAAGTAGAGAGATGCAAAGGTAGTAGCAAGAAGTAGAAAAGGAATGAGAAGACCATGGTGCCATGGAGGATTAAGAAGGAAAACCCTCTGGAGGACTGGGTGTGTGCCTCTCCTCTCAGAGTAGGACTCTCTGAGACCAGAGGCAAACCTCCTCCATCAGACAGGGGCTTTCTGAGATTCCTCAACAGCCTTGGTCTCCTGAGCTAGTAATTATTCTTCTCTATCTTCTTGCTTTAAGTGGGGACCAAGTAGCTAACGGGGGCTTCCCTGGTGGTGCTAGTGGTAAAGAACCTGCCTGTCGATGCCGGAGACATAAGAACTGTGGTTTCAATCCCTAGATTGGGAAGATCCCCTGAAGGAGGGCATGACAACATATTCCAATAGTTTTGCCTGGAGAATCCCGTGGACAGAGGAGCCTGGAAGGTTACAGTCCATAGGGTCACAAGGAGTAGGACACGACTGAAGAGACTTAGCGCACACACAAGTTGGTGACCACCTACTCCTGAGCCAGCCTGCCATGTCCCCCCAGCCTCCATGGAGGCAACTCATCCTTGAGAAATGGAAAAATGGGACTTCTGTGGTAGTGCAATGGTAAAGAATCCACCTGACAACCAGGAAACATGGGTTTGATTCCTGGTCCAGGAAGATCCCACAGGCCTTGGAATAACTAAGTTAGTGTGCTACAACTATTGAGTCTGTGCTCTAGAGCCCTGCAAGCTGCAACTACTGAGCCCACTGTGCAGCAGCTACTGAAGCCTGCTCACCCTACAGCCTGTGCTCCACAACCAGAGAAGTCACCGCAGTGAAAAGCCCTCCCACTGCAACAAAGAGTAGCCCCCCTTGCCTCAACTAGAGAAAAGCCTGACAGCAACAAAGATGCAGCACAATAAAAAACAAACAAACAAATAAAAAGTATCTACAGGAAAAAAAGAATCCACCTGCCAATGCAGGGGCACGGGTTTGATCCCTAGTCCAGGAAGACCCCACATGCTGTGGGGCAGCTTAAGCCCTTAGGCCACAACTACTGAAGCCCACACACCTAGAGCCTATGCTCTGCAGAGAGAAGCCACTGTGATGAGAAGCCTGCACATCACAACTGGAGAGTACCCCCAACTCGCCCAAACTAGAGACAAACTTCACACACCAAAGAAGACCCAGCACAGCCAAAGTCAACAAATAATAAATCTTTTTTTAAAAAGAAATGGAAAAGCATAGAGAACTGCATTCAGTTTACCATGTCCATCACCAACTCCCGGAGTTCACTCAGATTCACGTTCATCAAGTCAGTGATGCCATCCAGCCATCTCATCCTCGGTCGTCCCATTCTCCTCATGCCCCCAATCCCTCCCAGCATCAGGGTCTTTTCCAATGAGTCAACTCTTCCCATGAGGTGGCCAAAGTACTGGAGTTTCAGCTTTAGCATCATTCCTTCCAAAGAACACCCAGGGCTTATCTCCTTTAGTATGGACTGGTTGGATCTCCTTGCAATCCAAGGGACTCTCAAGAGTCTTCTCCAACACCACAGTTCAAAAGCATCAATTCTTCGGTGCTCAGCTTTCTTCACCATTCAACTCTCACATCCATACATGGCTACTGGAAAAACCATATATAAAAAACTGAATCACTTTCCCATACAGAAGAAATTAACAGAACATTGTAAATCAACTAAACTGTAATTTTTTAATTTAAAAGAATATTTTTTAAAAAGAAATGGAAAGAAATTGGGGAAGTTTTCTAGAAAAACAAATAGCTCTTAATCTTCCTAGGAGTGACTCATACTTGTCAGTTTCCAGGTGTGGATTCCAGTGGTAACTCACCTAGGGTCAGAAGATGGTGAACAGGGTGCCAGTCCTCTCCTTTTCCTATCCTGTGTCTTTCGCTCCCAGTGCCAGCACACCTGGTGCCTTAGAAGGAGCACTCCAGACAAGTAGCACCAAATTTGCATTCCTCCTGCGTTTCCTCTTCTTTCTCTCTCCTTTCATACACTAGGATTTGGGGTATTTAAGAGAAGAGACAGGAAAGACATACAAGCAGCTCTACACTCTTTCATTCATTTAGCCATCTAACACTGACAAAGTCCCACTATGTGCCAGGAGCCATGAATCTATAAAGATGCTCTAAACATGGTTAAGTAAGGAAATTAGAGAGGTGTACAGATAATGATGTACACTGAGTGCCAAAGAATTGATGCTTTTGAACTGTGGAGTTAGAGAAGACTCTTAGGAGTCTCTTGGACTGCATGGAGATCAAACCCAGGCAATCCTAAAAGAAATCAATCCTGACTATTCATTGGAAGGACTGATGCTGAAGCCCAAGCTCCAATACTTTGGCCACCTGATGTGAAGAGCCGACTCATTAGAAAAGACCCTCATGCTGGGAAAGATTGAAGGCAGGAGGAGAAGTATATACAATTTATATAATGACAATACAAATTGGTGAANGTGATGCCATCCAGCCATCTCATCCTCGGTCGTCCCATTCTCCTCATGCCCCCAATCCCTCCCAGCATCAGGGTCTTTTCCAATGAGTCAACTCTTCCCATGAGGTGGCCAAAGTACTGGAGTTTCAACTTTAGCATCATTCCTTCCAAAGAACACCCAGGGCTTATCTCCTTTAGTATGGACTGGTTGGATCTCCTTGCAATCCAAGGGACTCTCAAGAGTCTTCTCCAACACCACAGTTCAAAAGCATCAATTCTTCGGTGCTCAGCTTTCTTCACCATTCAACTCTCACATCCATACATGGCTACTGGAAAAACCATATATAAAAAACTGAATCACTTTCCCATACAGAAGAAATTAACAGAACATTGTAAATCAACTAAACTGTAATTTTTTAATTTAAAAGAATATTTTTTAAAAAGAAATGGAAAGAAATTGGGGAAGTTTTCTAGAAAAACAAATAGCTCTTAATCTTCCTAGGAGTGACTCATACTTGTCAGTTTCCAGGTGTGGATTCCAGTGGTAACTCACCTAGGGTCAGAAGATGGTGAACAGGGTGCCAGTCCTCTCCTTTTCCTATCCTGTGTCTTTCGCTCCCAGTGCCAGCACACCTGGTGCCTTAGAAGGAGCACTCCAGACAAGTAGCACCAAATTTGCATTCCTCCTGCGTTTCCTCTTCTTTCTCTCTCCTTTCATACACTAGGATTTGGGGTATTTAAGAGAAGAGACAGGAAAGACATACAAGCAGCTCTACACTCTTTCATTCATTTAGCCATCTAACACTGACAAAGTCCCACTATGTGCCAGGAGCCATGAATCTATAAAGATGCTCTAAACATGGTTAAGTAAGGAAATTAGAGAGGTGTACAGATAATGATGTACACTGAGTGCCAAAGAATTGATGCTTTTGAACTGTGGAGTTAGAGAAGACTCTTAGGAGTCTCTTGGACTGCATGGAGATCAAACCCAGGCAATCCTAAAAGAAATCAATCCTGACTATTCATTGGAAGGACTGATGCTGAAGCCCAAGCTCCAATACTTTGGCCACCTGATGTGAAGAGCCGACTCATTAGAAAAGACCCTCATGCTGGGAAAGATTGAAGGCAGGAGGAGAAGTATATACAATTTATATAATGACAATACAAATTGGTGAAAACTTTTCGTAGAGCAATTTGGCAGTGACTATCACAATACATTGTGGAATTAAAAAAGCAAATTGCAGAACAATGCATATTGCATTCATTTTTGTAAAATAAAACTACGTATAGATAGGTATTAAATGCCTAGATTAAAAACTGAAAGGAGGGAATTCCCTGGTTAAGAGTCCTTCTTCCAATGCAAGGGACGTAAGTTTGATTCCTGGTCAAGGAACTACGATCTCACATGCTTTGGGGCAATTAAGACCATGCACCACAACAAAAAACATGCCACGATGAAGATCCCACATGCCACAACTAACACGTGACTCAACACAGCCAGAAACAAGTAAGAAAATATAAAACATGAAAGTATACACACAGAGCTATCAACAGTGGCTCTGGAGGGGGCAGGACTTAGCCGAAGGAAGATGGGCAGCAGGACATGGAACCAAGCAAGGAAGGGAAGTAGAAATCATGTATTAAAGAGCATGGCAGGCCCTGCTGGGAAATACTCCCACAGTTACCAGAGAGAGGAAGAATCACCGGGACGTCTCCCTTCCTCCTTTTCTGCCAGTGCCTCACTGGCAGCGAATGAATCTAGCTAGTATCCAATCAGCAAAGGAGCTTGGAAATGCAGTTTTCAGGAGAAAACAGAGAATTGGTTTGGAAATGACAATGTCATGACCAATTTCAAAAAGTTATTGTGTAGTTCACGAAATCAGTGAGAGAGATGGATATGAAAAACAGGAAAAAACAACAGCAGCCAAGGGAAGTCTTTCTGTGAAAGAATAAAAGTAAATAGTAGGGCTTTTCTGGGGCTTCCCAGGTGTCTCAGTGGTAAATAACCTTCCTGCCAGTGCAAGAGTTGTGGTTCTATCCCTGGGTGGGGAGACCCTAGAAAAGGAAATGGCAACCCACTCCAATATTTTCGCCTGGGAAATTCCAGGGACAGAAGAGCCTGGCAGACTACAGTCCATAGGGTCGCAAAGAGTTGGACAACTCAGCAACTAAACAGCAACATCAGGGCTTTCCTGGTGGTCCAGTGGTCAAGACTCTACCTGCCAATGCAGGAGAGGAGATGTGGCTTCAGTCCCTGGGCCAGTAAGATTCCACATGCCGTGGGGCAACTGAACCTGTGTGCCACAACTGAGTCCAACCTCTAGAGCCTGTGCTCTGTGACCAGAGAAGCCACCTCAATGAGAAGCTCGCACACCAACTAGAGAGTAGCTCCCGCTCATCTCAACTAGAGAAAGTCCAAGTGCAGCAATGAAAAGCCAGCACAGCCAAAGGAAAAAAAAAAGACCAGGTTGGTGGCCCAGTGGTGAGGACTTGGTGCTTACATTGCCAGGGCTCATGTTCAATCCCTGGTTGTGGAACTAAGGCATGTGGCAAAAAAAAAAATATTTTTTGGAGGAAGACAAACATGTTAATAGACAACTACAGTAGAGTTAATTGCAGCAAGCTCAAGGGCAAGGCCGGCCACTAAACTGTGCCTTGTGTAAATAGAAAAAGGCACCCTCTCTGAGTAGATGCAGTGCCAGGGTTTACAGTTAGGCAGGCAGAATGCAGCTGGATTTTAGCTCTCTGGACCCTCAGCCAGGCACTTTCATACAAAGAACAAAGTGAACATCCATGCACAGCTGCCTGGCTTAAGGAGACACCTATGAAGGAGAGTGGGGCTTCATAGGTGGCTCAGTGGTAAAGAATCCACCTATAAGGCAGGAGCCACAGGAGATGCAGGTTCAATTCTTGTGTTGAGAAGATCCCCTGGAGGCAGACATGGCAACCCACTACAGTATTCTTGCCTGGGGAATCTCATGAACAGAGGAGCCTGACAGTCCATAGGGAGCTACAGTCCATGGGATCACAAAGAATCTGACAATACTGAAGCGACTTAGCACATGCACAGAGGTAGCCTATAAGGATGTACACCTGTGGAGCAGGAAGCTCTGGGAGCCCGGCCTCCTGGCCCGGAACATCATTAGAAACCTCAGTGATTTCATTTGTTTCTGGTGCTAACTGTGACAAGGAGTTGGCAAAGAGAACCCCTGGAAATTTGGAAAGGGTCCTTTGGAAGGCAAAATTGACAGATGGTGTTTACAGCTTTGCTTTGGTTCTCCTATCAGAGTGAATGCCAGATGTTTTCCTTGGTTTCCAAGACAGTGTGTGAGGTCTAAAAAGCTCCTTTGCCCAAAAATAATGAAACATCGGTAAGAGTTAAGTATGAGTATCCCAGCAAGCAAATTAATTGTGTGCCCAAGGTCAGCAAAATTTGATTTGCTGCTGTGTAAATCCAAGGTTTAGCATCAGCATTCTGGTCATTAAGGTAACAGAATGTAACATAAATATAACAGAATCAGTGTCCCATAGTAAAGGGGTGGTTGGATAAATCCATATGAGACAATGTTATGCAGCCATCAAAAAGGATGTTATAAAAGACAAAATTATTGACACAGTAAGATCAGTGGTTGCCAAGGTTTGAAGAAGGGGAATGAGTAGGTGAAATACATGACATTTTTAGAGCTGTATCTGTATGATACTGTAATGGTGAACACATAACATCCATTTGTCAAAATCTGCAGAACTATACACAGTGAACCTTAATGTAAATGATGGACTTTAGCCAGTTATAGTGCTTCAATACTGGTTCACTAATTTTAACAGATGTACCACACTAACACAGTATGTTAATAGTAGGGGAAACTGCAGTGGAGCTGGGGAATATGGGAACTCTGCACTATCTACTCAGTTTGTTTCTATAAACCTAAAACTGTTCTAAAAAAAGGATGTTCCAGAGAATGTAAATATGAGAAGATTATTCTAAAACATTACTAAGTTAAAAAAGAACTACTAACAATGTCTACAATATGGTCTCATTTTTATAACATGATATATACATGCACAATATAATTTTGAATTTGAAATTCTGAAAGCACATATGCCAAAATATTTACAGTCATTAAGTCAGAGGAAAGATTATGGGTAATTTCTAATTTCTTTTTGTTTGCTTATTTGAAAATGCTTTTGAACATTTTTTATTAGACAAATGCATGAATACTTTCCTGTTGTAAATGGTTCAAACAATAGGAAGCATATTTTAGGACTGTTGTGGTAGCTCTCTCATATCTCCACCCTTCAAAAATGAAGTGTTCATTCCCCCAGCTGCTAGGAGCGTTAATGACTGATCATTTGCAGTTAAACTCCCCAGGTAACCTTACCTGAGGTTCATTTCAAATCATGCCTTTTTCTCCAGGACAGCCCACACTCAAAGACTGATTGACACAAGGGCATAAAGGCCCAGTTACCTTGGCTCCAAATAGAGACAATTCTGCAGGTCCATCCTAACTCCAGAGCTCTGCCTGAAATAGCCCGAAGCTCTTTTGTGAATGCCTTTCACCCCATAACTTCTTCTGCCCACCCTTGCTTTCTTCACCTTTCCACAACGAACCTGAAAGTTCTCTACAATAAACTTTCAGGATTCAAATCTCTGCTTCTTGGAGAACCTGACTGACAGGGATCAGGGCCGGGAGTGAGCCAAGAAGGCAAACTCTAAAATGGGATTTCATGCTTATGAATAGCCTGGTGAGCTACAGTCCATGGGGTTGCAAAGAGTCAGCACACCTAAGCATGCACAGGCATGCTCACACACCATCAGTTCAGTTCAGTTCAGTCACTCAGTCGTGTCCGACTCTTTGCGACCCCATGAATCGCAGCACGCCAGGCCTCCCTGTCCATCACCAACTCCTGGAGTTCACTCAAACTCACGTCCATCGAGTCAGTGATGCCATCCAGCCATCTCATCCTCTGCCATCCCCTTCTCCTCCTGCCCCCAATCCCTCCCAGCATCACAGTCTTTTCCAATGAGTCAACTCTTTGCATGAGGTGGCCAAAGTACTGGAGTTTCAGCTTTAGCATCATTCCTTCCAAAGAATATCCAGGACTGATCTCCTTTAGAATGGACTGGTTGGATCTTCTTGCAGTCCAAGGGACTCTCAAGAGTCTTCTCCAACACCACAGTTCAAAAGCATCAATTCTTCGGCGTTCAGCTTACTTCATATCCCAATTCTCACATCCATACATGACCACTGGAAAAGCTGTAGCTTTGACTAGAT
>SJYW01032443.1:708498-765100 GCA_006410735.1 Raphicerus campestris | reverse complement strand
ACTAGACAGACCTTTGTTGGCAAAGTAATGTCTCTGCTTTTGAATATGCTATCTAGGTTGGTCACAACTTTCTTTCCAAGGAGTAAGCATCTTTTAATTTCATGGCTGCAGTCACCATCTGCAGTGATTTTGGAGCCCAAAAACTAAAGTCTGACACTGTTCCCACTGTTTCCTCATCTATTTCCCATGAAGTGATGGGACCAGATGCCATGATCTTCATTTTCTGAATGTTGAGCTTTAAGCCAACTTTTTCACTCTCCTCTTTCACTTGCATCAAGAAGCTTTTTAGTTCCTCTTCACTTTCTGCCATAAGAGTGGTGTCATCTGCATATCTGAAGTTATTGATATTTCTCCTGGCAATCTTGAATCCAGCTTGTGCTTCTTCCAGACCAGTGTTTTTCATGATGTACTCTGCATATAAGTTAAATAAGCAGGGTGACAATATACAGCCTTAATGTACTCCTTTCCCTATTTGGAACCAGTCTGATGTTCCATGTTCAGTTCTAACTGCTGCTTCCTGACCTGCATATAGGTTTCTCAAGAGGCAGGTCAGGTGGTCTGGTATTCCCACCTCTTTCAGAATTTTCCACAGTTTATTGTGATCCACACAGTCAAAGGCTTTGGCATAGTCAATAAAGCAGAAACAGATGTTTTTCTGGAACTCTCTTGCTTTTTCGATGATCCAGCACACCATAAGTCTAGTTAAATATATTGTCAAAGATGAACAAAGTCAGACACTAGTTAAAGTGAAAAGGACAAATTTTGATCTGTAACATGCTATTGCAACAGGGAAGGGAGTTCAGCATGAACCAGGCTCAGCTTTGACTGGTAGAGAAGTGACGAGGAGAGAATGAGGGAGAAGGCAGGGGGAAAGGTAGAGGCTTGAGTAAAACTCCGGGAATTGAAAAATTACAAAGGGCTGGTCAGTGTAAATGCCAATTAAAGCAACTTTGTCTGTTACTGGCCATTATCTAAGTCAAGATTCTATCCTTCCACAGAGCATGGGAGAGTCTTATCTATTCTGATGATTACATTTCAAAGGAATGGCTTTCAGTCCTTGAGAAAGACACTATGGAGTTGTAAGAGATAAAGATACATCTCAAAGGGACAGGAGAAAGACTTATAATTGTAATCCCTTTTTAGAAAATGCTCTAAGAAAGAGTGGCCAGGGGCCTATTGTCAGGTGTGGGATAAAACAAAACAAACNGAAAAATTACAAAGGGCTGGTCAGTGTAAATGCCAATTAAAGCAACTTTGTCTGTTACTGGCCATTATCTAAGTCAAGATTCTATCCTTCCACAGAGCATGGGAGAGTCTTATCTATTCTGATGATTACATTTCAAAGGAATGGCTTTCAGTCCTTGAGAAAGACACTATGGAGTTGTAAGAGATAAAGATACATCTCAAAGGGACAGGAGAAAGACTTATAATTGTAATCCCTTTTTAGAAAATGCTCTAAGAAAGAGTGGCCAGGGGCCTATTGTCAGGTGTGGGATAAAACAAAATAAATTTTTTTTTGGTAACTGAGTTTTCTTGGGCACTTTAAAGAAGATTATTCTAGGGCTGCTCCCTTGAGCTGTTAGAAACAATGTTAGTGTTTTGTAAGACTTTCAATGTGACGGAAGGGGACTGAAAAAATAATTTGTGCTAAGAATCTATAGTTTTTATAGGCTCAAATTGAGTCCTAAACAAGAAGAGGACTCAGAGGAGCCTGGCTAGAATTTAATCAAAGACAGCCTTTGTCAGACTGTAAGAGAACTGTCCCAGAGCTTACACAGGGCTGGAGGAGTTCAGTTTTCAACCAGAAAGGAGAACCCATTGAAAATGTGGTAAATTTAGTAGAGATCCCCAGAGAATCTCACACTTAAAGTTATACTACTGAACTAGCCTTAGAGAAAAAGCTGCTTTAGACCTTCTGTAATAAAGGTTAAAAATAAGCCTTGAAAGGATCAAGCTTATCTGAAAGTAATTTAACAGCAAGCCAAAACAAAAGTCAATACTACTAAAAGGGGGAAAACCCAGACTCTCAACAATGTTACATTCACAGTCTCTGGCATGAAAGTTTTTTAAATGCAAGACATGCAAAGAAGCCAAAAAAAAAATGTGACCCAGAACCAGGAGGAAAAAAAAAATCATTATTCAATCAAAAAATGGGCAGAAGACCTAAACATACATTTCCCCAAAGAAGACATATAGATGGCCAACAGAAATATGAAAAGATACTCAGCATGGCTAATTGTAAGAGAAATGCAAATCAAAACTACAATGAGATACAACCTCACTCCAGTCAGAATGGCCACCATACCAAAAAGTATACAAATAACAAATGTTGTAGAGTATGTGGAGAAAAGAGAACCCTCCTACCCAGTTGGAGTGAATGTAAGCTGGTTCGAATGTAAGCTGGTGCAGCCACTACGGAAAATAATATGGTGGTTCCTCAAAAAACTAAAATAGAGTTGTCATATGATCCAGTAATCCCACTCCAGGACATATATCTGGACAAAACTATAATTCAAAAAGATAAATGTACCCTATGTTTATATCGGGGCTTCCCTGGTGGGTCAGATGGCAAAGCATCTGCCTGCAATGTGGGAGACCCGGGTTCTATTCCTGGATCGGGAAGATCCCCTGGAGAAGGAAATGGCAATCCACTCCAGCACTCTTGCCTGGAAAATTCCATGGACGGAGGAGCCTGATAGGCTACAGTCCATGGGGTCGCAAAGAGTCGGACACAACTGAGCGACTTCACTCACTTCACTATGTTTATATCAGCCCTATTCACAATAGCCAAGACATGGAAACAACATAAATGCCCATCAAGAGATGAATGGAGAAAGACAACATGGTACCATATATACAATGGAATACTACTCAGACATAAAAAAGAATGAAATAATGCCATTTGTAGCAACGTGGATGAACCTAGAGATTATTCTGTTAAATGAAATACATCAGAAAGAGAAAGACAAATACCACATGATATCACTTGTATGTAGAATTAAAATTTAACACAAATGAATTTATCTAAGAAACAGAAGCAGACTCACAGACACAGAACAGACTTGTAGTTGCCAAGGGGGAGGGGAGGGAAGGGAAGGATGAAGTGGGAATTTGGATGCAAATTAATATGCATAGAGTGGATGAACCACAAAGTCCTACTGTATAACAGTGGTAACAATATTCAGTATCCTGGAGTAAACTATAATGGAAAATAGTACAAAAAAGAATGAGTATGTATGTATATGTTTAACTGAATCACCTCTCTGTACATCAGAAATTAATACAACATTGTAAATCAACTATAAGAAAAAATTAGTCATTAGAAAGATAGGTGATAGAATTAACAGGGAAGGACTTTAAAAGAATTATTATAAATATGCTCAAAATGTTTAAAGTAAAGTGTGAACATAATGGAGTGAGATGGGAGATGTAAAAGAACAAAATCTTACTTCTAGATATAGAAACTACAATAGGCCAAAAGAAAATTTTACTGGATGATAAAATAGCAGATTAGAGAGTAATAAAAGGAGACGCCAGTGAAACTGATGTCATTGCAATAGAAAGTATACAGTATAAAACACAAGGGAAAATAAGACTGGAAAAAAAATGAATAGAGTCTCACTCCTCTGTGAGACAATATCTAGTGTTCTAATCCATGTGTAATTGGAGTCCAGGAGGAGTCAGGAAAAATTTTTAAATAATATCCACATTTTCTTAATTTTTCTGAAAAACCATTTATCCAATTAGGATGAAGACAAACCATACCAAGGACATTCCTGGAAAACAGTAAGATAAAAAAGAATCCTAAAGGCAATCAGAAAAAAAAAAAGAAAAGAAATAAAAGAAAAAGAAAATACATAGGAATAGATATAAGAAAGATCAAAGATCTCTCAACTGAAATTATGCAAGCCAGGCAACAGAATGACATCAATGAAGTTTTTAGTTGCAACCCATAATTCTCTACTCACAAAAAATCCATCAAAAATGAAGGGGAAAAAAATGAAGGAAAAAATAGCACATTTTAAAAGTGGTTATACATATAAAGGAATATTTTCAGCCATAAAAAGGAAATTCTGGGAATTCCCCTGCAGTTCAGTAGTTAGGACTCAATACTTTCACTGCTGTAGGCTCAGGTTCAATCCCTAGTTGGGGAACTAAGATCCCACAAGCAGCACAGAGCAGGCAAAAAATAATTTTTTTGACATGCTACAACATAGTTGAATTTTGAAGACACTTTAAGTAAAATAAGCCAGTCACAAAAGAACAAACATTTTATGATTCTACTTACACGAAGTATCTAGAGTAGTCAAGTTCATAGAGATAAGAAGTAGAATGATGGTTGCTCAGGGGCTGAGGGGAACGAGAGAATGAAGTTTCAGTTTTGCAAGATGAAAAAGTTCTGGAGATTGGTTATATTGCATAAATATATTTAACACTACTGAACTGTACAGTTAAAAATGATTAAGATGCTTAGGTTCTATGTTATGTGTATTTTACCACAATTAATAATTTAAAATTTTCAGGGACTTTGCTGGTGGTCCAGTGGTTAAGGATCTGCCTTCCAAAGCAGGGGATGCAGGTTCAATGCCTGGTCAGGAAACCAAGATCCCACAAGCCAAGGGGCAACTAAACCCAAGCACTGCAACCACTGAGCCCACTCACTCTAGAGCCCATACACCACAACTAGAGAGCCCACGCGTTCTAGAGGCCGTGCTCCACAACAAAGACCCAGCATAGCCACACACGCACAAAAAATTTTCAGCACAGCATTATAAATCAACTATACTCCAATAAAAATTAATTTTAAAAATTAAAACATTTCAAATGATTAAGATGACCAATTATATGTACCTGTATTTTCCACACTTTCTTCAACTTAAAAATTAATTTTTAAAATGAAGGGAAAATAGACTTTTTTCAAACAAACAGAAGCTGAGAAATTTCACCCTCATACACATTTGGTGGGACTATAGATTGGTGCTGCTATTGTGGAGTAGTATGGAGATTCCTCAAAATATTTACTATATGATACAACAATTCCACTTCTGGGTATTTATGGAAGAACACAGAAACACTAAGTTGAAAGGATATTGTATCCCTATGTTCATTACAGCATTATCTACAATAGCCAAGATATGGAAACAATCAAAGTGTCTATTGATGGATGAATGGATAAAGAAGATGTAGAATACTACTCAGCCATAAAAAGGAATGAAATCCTGCCATTTGCAACAACATGGATGGATATTGAAGGTATTATGCTAATTAAAATAAATCAGAAGGTAAAAATATTTGTCTTTTATGTGGAATCTAAAACAAATAAAACAAAAACAAACTCATAGATACAGAGATCAGATTACTGGTTACCAGAGGGGATGGGATTTGGCGAGGTGGGCTAAGAGGATGAAGGGGTCAACTGTGTGATGATGGATGGTAATAGGCTATGTGATACATACAGGTATTGAACTATAATTCTATACACCTGAAATGTATATATATATTTTTAAAAGCTGAGAAATGTTATCACCCTGAGATCTATAATATCAAAAATGTTAAAAAAAATTTCTTTAGACCGAATATGATGATACCAGAGGGAAATTTAGATCTACATAAAGGAAGAAAGAAAGCCAGGAGTGGTATATACATAATTACAAACCAAAAAAAATCTCATTTTAAAATATATTTGAGATAATTGACTATTTACAAATACAGGATTGCATTTTGTAGTTTATAACATATATAGAATAAAACATATTGCAATAACAATACAAAGAACAAAAGGAGAAAAGGGAAGGAGGAGCAGGGTGAGGGCTGAAGAAGTAGAAGAGAAAAGGAAGGACCAAAACACATGGGACAAATAGAAGACAAATTGCAGTATGGTATGTTGAAACCATATCAGTAATTACATCAAATATAAGTGATGTAGAAGTTCCACTTTCAGCATGAGAGCATGAGGATCTCAGAGGAAACCAGTGAAAATTATTTTTTAAAAAGTTTAAATATTTGGAAATGGCCCTATGAACATAAAGCAAATGAAGAAACATTTATTTTTTGAAACATCTACTTAAACTCAGTAAGAACTGTTACAGTCAGTGTAGTTTGAACCAAGAATCTCACTCTGTCTTCTTGCTCCCAATTCAGTAAGACAGAGACACAAAGAGTCTGATACGACTGAACAACTTCACTTCAAACCAATGCTATGTATCTCCTTGGAAGGTGAGGGGCAATATATGATATCATCTGTGATGTATTTTTGTTGAAAGTGTTTAGCTTGAACTAATGAAGCCTTTAAATCTAACTTTCACTTAGAAGAAATAGAAGAACAAATTGAATGACAGCTTGAGAAAGCAATCAGAATAATTTATAAAGTCAAACATTCGGCAGGAAAACTGGTCTAGTTTCCAGTATTATTTTTTAAAAGGAGAAAAGAAGAGAAAATACATAAATAAAATGAAAGTGGATTTTAAAATAGTTAAAATGGTAAATTTTATGTGATATACTGTTTACCAAAATAAAAAACCTACTCTCCTGTGAGATGTTGATAGTTGGGGAGGCAGTACAGGGCCTATGGTGCATACTGCTGTACTTTCTGCCCAATTTTGTCATGAATATAAAACTGCCCTAAAAAATAAAGATTTGGTGGGTGGTTTTTTTTTGGCTGCACTAGGTCTCTGTTGCTTTTCTGGGGCTTTCTCTAGATGTGGTGAAGAGCGGTCTACTCTCTAGGTGTGGTGTTCGGGCTTCTCATTGCAGTGGCTTCTCTTGTTGTAGAGCACTGTCTCTCGGGCATATGAACTTCAGTAGTTGTGACACTTGAGCTCAGTAGTTGTGGTGCATGGGCTTAGTTGTCCCAAGACACATGGAATCTTCCCAGATCAGGATTATAACCTGTGTCTTCTGCATTGGCAAGTGGATTCTTAACCACTAGACCACCAGGAAAGTCCTAAAGTTATTTTTAAAAAGTACTCTCATAAATTTAAAAAGGCTTAAAGGGATGTAACAACCAGATTCAAAGATTTGCTGTCTTGTCTATGATTGGCTTCTACTTTGGACAGACCACCTGTATACATCTTTTTTGGTACAATTGGAGAAATATGAATAGGAAGTGAGAATTAGATCATTTGAGAATGCAAGAGATTTAAAAATGGCTGCTTGCATATGTGCTAAGTTGCTTCAGTCTTATCCGACTCTTTGCAACCCCATGGACTGTAGTCCACCAGGCTTCTCTGTCCTTGGGATTTTCCAGGCAAGAATACTGGAGTGGGTTGCCATGACCGCCTCTAGGGGATCTTTCCCACCCAGGAATCAAACCCAAGTCTCTTATGTATTTTGCATTGGCATAAGTGTGTTCTCTGCCACTGGGCCACTTGGGAAGCCCTATGGCTCAGAGGGTAAAGTATCTGCCTGCAGTGTGGGAGACCTGGGTTCAATCCCTACATTGGGAAGATCCCCTGGAGAAGGAAATGGCAACCCACTCCAGTAAAGACAGACGAACCTGGTAGGCTGCAGTCCATGGACTTGTGAAGAGTCAGACATGACTGAGCAAATTCACTCTCACTTTAGAAATGGATAGATTGTTTTAAAATAATTCATCATTGGGATTCCCTGGTAGTCCAGCAGTTAAGACTCCATGTCATTCCATGTCATTCCATCCCTGGTCCAAGAAATAAAATCTCAGATGCTGCTTGGTGTGGCCCAAAAGTAAAGTAATAATAATAATAATAATTTTTAAAATAAAATTATTTTTATTTTAAAATCTAAAGAAGTTTAAAGAGAAATATTTATCTGCTCCTAAAGTAATTACTCCTTTCAAAAAATTGTTATAGTTAAATTTAAAATTCATAAATTAAACCAAAAAATTAAAATACTATAAAAATGTGTTTCTGAAGAACTTTCCTGATTAAATTTATTTTGACCTAAGTTATCACTGTAGATTAATTTTTCACCATATACAAATTAAAAGTTATGAAAGAGGGACTTCTCTGGAGGCTTAGTAGTTAAGAATCCACCTACCAGTGCTAGAGACATAGGTTCGATCCCTGGTCCAGGAACTAGAATGCTGAAGGGCGACTAAGATCATGTGCCCTAGAGTTCGGCTCCGCAGCTAGAGAGTAGCTCCCACTGGCTGCGACTAAAGAAAGCCAGCACATAGCAAGGACAACAAGCCCTTGTGCCTTATCAAAGACCCAGCACAGCCAAAAATAAATAAATGTTATGAAAGAAAAAAAGTGAAAAAGGAACACTCCTCAGCATATTTTATTACAGTTAACACTATAAACTGAAGCAGACTTGAAAAAATGTTACCAAATTATAATAATTACTGTCCTTGGGCTTCCCAGGTGACTCAGCAGTAAAAGAATCCACCTGCAATGCAGGAGATGCAGGTTCAAACCCTGGATGGGGAAGATCCCCTGGAGGAGGGCATGGCTCCTAGATTTCAGTTCAGTTCAGTCCAGTTGCTCAGTCGTGTTTGACTCTTTGCAACCCATGAACCACAGCATGCCAGGCCTCCCTGTCCATCACCAACTCCCAGAGTCCACCCAAACCCATGTCCATTGTGTTGGTGATGCCATCCAACCATCTCATCTTCTGTCATCCCCTTCTCCTCCTGTCCTCAATCTTTCCCAGCACCAGGGTCTTTTTAAATGAGTCAGCCCTTCGCATGAGGTGGCCAGAGTATGAGTTTGAGCTTCAAAATCAGTCCTTCTAAGGAACACCCAGGACTGATCTCTTTTAGGATGGACTGGTCGGATCTCTTTGCAGTCGGTTTATTAAATATTTATTTTCTTTTCTTTAGTTCACTACTAATTTTTGCAATTAGTAGTTTTTATTGAAGAAGCAATTTTATCATGAATATTATTTTAAAAATTAAGCAGGAGGAAAGGATATACACAGACCCAGAACAGTCAAAAAAAGTTTTTTAAGGGTGGGAGAGTGTCTGGCTAGCCTGAGTTTTTTGTTTGGGGCAGAAGGGCATCTTGACTGGCAGAGCTCCAGAGTGTACATTCTCCAAAGATAGATCAAACTACACTACTAGAATAAGGGAAATTAATTACTGGAACTGGCAAAAACATAGATTCCACCATTACTTAGCATGTGGTCGGCATATACAAACATCATCTCACTTACTCCTCACAATAACCCTGTGTGCTAATATCTCTCAGAGAGACTGTAAGAGGTTACGGATCATGAAGCAATTCAGCAGCCTAATCAGCATTTGAAGTCAGGTCAAACCCCTACTTTCTTTTTTGGTGGGGCTCACCGTGTTGCACATGGGATCCTGGTTTCCCGACCTGGGATCAAACTCATGCCCCTTCATTGCAAGTATGGAATCCCAACCACTGGACCACCAGGGAAATCCCAAAACCCTACTTTCAAAACTCAAGTTCTTTCTATTACAGCACGCTATTCCACTGGGGAAAAGATTAAATTTCCACTCCTCAGTTTTCCCAAAAGTAGAAAGAAGGAAATGGAGAGTCCCCAGTACTATCCCCACCCTCACTCTTTGCCCCAGACATCTCTTCCATTTGGATGTTTTTCCTGAGTTGTATCCTTTGTCACAACTGAGTAAAGGTAAAAAGAAAAAAAAATATGTCCTAAGCATAGTGTTTTATATTCCTCTTTGCATTTAATTCTCTTAATAGTCCCAGAAAGTAGACAATATTATTAAGCCCAATTTACAACAAAGGAAACAGGCTTAGAAAGTGTATGTTTTTACTTAGCACTTTCAAACTCTAGTCCTCTTGACCTCAAAACTGGTGCCCTGAACTGCTATACTGCCCTACCCAACTGAGGCTATCCTGTCCTTTATGTACTGAGGCCAGAGAACCGTCTCTTGGCCAATTCTGAAGGTCCCCTAACTCTGATTTCTGCTTCCACTGGCAAGGCAAAACTGAATTCTGTGTTAAGCAAAGAGCTAAATGTTGTATTGTCTGAATCACTTCCTAAAACTATTCCTTAAAATTAGCATTGGTACACAACTTTATGGGTTTCCCAGATGGCGCTAGTGATAAAGAACCCGCCTGCCAATAGGAGACATAAGTGATGTGGGTTTGATCCCTTGGTAGGGAAGATCCCTGGAGGAGGGCATTGCAATCCAGTATTCTTGCCTGGTGAATCCCTATGGACAGAGGAGCCTGGCAGGCCACAGTCCATAGGGTCGCAAATAATTGGACACATTGAAGGGACTTAGCATGCACATAGCTTTACAGGTGCTTCAGACATTGATTCCTCAGGCCTCAGGGGCTCCTCACTCCTGTACCTCTGGTTCCCAGGAGCAGCCTATTGGTCAGGTGATTGAAACTTGTGATTGTAACTCAGGTCAGAAGGTTTACCAGGAAAAAGAGAAGTGTTTCCAAATTGTGAGAGTGATTAGAATACAAAACAAAAACTCTTGAGCTCACTCTAACTCTCAGGGCACATCACACTCAGAAACTGGGAGAAGTTTCTGTAGAACTCAGAGAGAAGTCAGAGCAAAGTCTCATTAAATGGACTTTGTGCCAGGACCAGCCCTGAACCAAGCTCTGAACCAAGAGGTGGGCGTGGCTTATTCCAGTAAAGAAGGAAGTTCTGGAAGATTGGAAGTGTGGAGATGATCTGCAGATCAGTCAGAGAAATGGCTAAATGGCAACCCACTCCAGTACTCTTGCCTGGAAAACCCCATGGACAGAGGAGCCTGGTAGGCTGTAGTCCATGAGGTCACTAAGAGTCGGACATGACTGAGTTACTTCACTTTCACTTTTCACTTGCATGCATTGGAGAAGGAAATGGCAACCCACTCCAGTGTTCTTGCCTGGAGAATCCCAGGGATGGGGGAGCCTGGTGGGCTGCTGTCTCTGGGTGAGAGTTGGACACAACTGAAGCGACTTAGCAGCAGCAGCAGCAGCAGGGTAAGATATAAGAAAGAGAAGTGAGATATAAGAAAGAGAAGTTGGAAATTTCCTGGCAATCCAGTGTTTAGGATTTCCAAGGGTCCAGCATTCAATCCCTGGTCAGAAACTAAGATCCCATGAGCCATGTGGCATGGCCAAAAAAATAAACATATAAAGAGAAGCTGATAAGAAATGTGAACCACCCTCTGAAGCTTCAGCTCTATTTTCTTTCTATCCTATATTCTTGGGAGAGTAGGAAGGAGTCAGTGAAATTGATGGGTGTTTACTGCTCAACAGCAAAAAAATAAAGATGCAATAGTTTAAACCAACTTTGTCCTCCTCTTTGCTGCTGCTGCTAATTCGCTTCAGTTGTGTCCGACTCTGTGCGACCCCATAGACGGCAGCCCACCAGGCTCCACCGTCCCTGGGATTCTCCAGGCAAGAACACTGGAGTGGGTTGCCATTTCCTTCTCCAGTGCATGAAAGTGAAAAGTGAAAGTCGCTCAGTCGTGTCTGACTCCTAGTGACCCCATGGACTGCAGCCTACCAGGCTCCTCCGTCCGTGAGATTTGCTAGGCAAGAGTACTGGAGTGGGGTGTCATTGCCTTCTCCGGTCCTCTTCTTTGTCAGTCCACAATTAATGTCATTGTAAATGGTAAATAGAAATCTGGAAAAAATCCATTTTTGCTCAGGATTTTTCATTATAGAGGCTGATTTTAACTAGATCAATATATGGTAATTATTAGAATTCTGCTATCATGTCATTAACCTGCATTTAAGCATAGAAAAGTTATTTCCTTTCTCACCCTGATGACTCAGCCTTGAACTTAAGTCAGGTCTGCAAAAGGGAGATAAAGGAGTAGAAGTCTCCACAGAGGGAGGAGAAAAACACTCCTTCAGCCAGAATCAGTTTCCACCCAAAGGCAGCTCTTGGATATTGGTGGGTGGCCAAGAGTGGGCTGATGTCAAGTGGTCCCCTGATATTTGCCAGTCCCCAAGCTATTAGGGACATAGCTGGGTGGGAAGGATCTCTGCCTAGAGCTCCATCCCCCAGTCCTACTCTCTAACAAAGTGATTCCACAGCCAGATGGTAGGGAAATGGGAAGTAGGGAAGACTGGAGAAGAGGACTGGCCAGGTTAGCAGGTGGTTCCTTCGTCAGAGCAAGGGTTTAAAGGTCAAAGAAGGGCACAATGGTCTTCCAAGTAATTAGAGAAATTAAATCTCCAGCATTTTAAAATCCATGTACATCCAGACTGTTAAAAAAAAAAGAGAGAAGAAGAAGTAAGGAAGGAAAGGGGGGAGGGAGGGGAAGAGAGGAAGGAAGGAAGGAAAGCAGAGGAGAAAAACAGAAAGAAAGAAAAAGAGAGAGAAAGAAAGGGATGGAGGGAGGAGGGTGAAAAGTTCTTTGAGTCTTTGCTTGGGCAAAGTACTAGTCTTGACATTCCTTCTCAGGACTTCTCAGCACTAGAGTTTTCTCATTTCCCTCTTTTACAATTTCCTGAATCATGTTTTATCTTTTATCTCTTCCTCTGGCCCCCACTCTCTCCCATCTGGCTCATATACTTAGGAGAATTGGCTGAAATACATTCTCTTGGCTGCGGCCAGAAATCTCTCTCTTTTGGGTTCTTGCTGATTGTTTCAGCTGAATTCCCATTAATAGTAGAAAACTGCATTATCAACACACTCAGTTATTTTACAACTTGACCTGGGAGCTTAGGGTACTGCTTGATACTGCATCCTTAACTAATTGTGAAGGATGAGGGGCCCTTTGTCACCAGCACCGTCTACACACTGATGATGACAGGTGTACAGGATCTAATGTAAGAGATATCTTGTGGTTCTGGCCAATAAGAAGGGGTTTTACAAATAACCAGAGAGGCAGATGGCCTTACAGAGCTACTGGTGCCTAGAATAAACTTCCTAGACTGTGATGTGCCTTTGTGAGTACTGATTTCACTGCTACAGAAGGTGAATGACATCCCTAGCAGTGTGATAAAGGAGAAAGACTGTTGACATGGTTTTAGTCCTGACTCTGCTGTAACTCTGGAGAAGGAAATGGCAACCCACTCCGGTATTCTTGCCTGGAGAATTCCATGGACACAGGAGCTTGGTGGGCTACAGTCCATGGGGGTCACAAAAAGTCGGACATGACTGAGCAGCTAAGCATACACACACAGACACACGCTGTCATAATTCACTGTGTTGCTTCTGCAAGTTGCCTCACCTCTCTGAAACTCAAATTCCTCCTTTGTAGAATGGGGATGACATTGTCTTATTTCTCAGGGCTTTTGAAAGTTTCAAAAGAGTGCTGTGATAGTGTTTTAAAAAGCATGAAGAGTTATAAAATAGAATAGAATATTATTTTATTCATCTTTACCTCTAATCATTCTTTTATATTTTAAATGTATGAATAGTTCCTTCATTCCAGATATCAACTCCTGGGAGAACAAATCTGACCTGAATCATGCAATGATTTCAGAAGTTCCCAAGCATGGACTGAAATGGACTTGAAGAGATGTGGATCACTGGGTCATGATTCAGCAGTTTCACTGAGGGCATGTGTTCACTTATTCACACAACAAAGGAGGCAGAAATGAAGAGGTCCTCAGCAGCTTGTAAGGGACTCTGGCCAGGGCTTCCCTGGTAGCTCAGTGGTAAAGAGTCTGCATGCTAATGCAGGAGACATGGGTTCCATCTCTGATCTGGGAAGATACCCACATGCCAAGGAGCAACTAAGCCTATGTGCCACAACAGTTGAGCCTGTGCTCTAACGCCCATGCTCTGCAACAAAAGAAGCAACTGCAGTGAGAAGCCCAAGCACTGAAACTAGAGAGTAGCCTCCGGTCACTGCAACTAGATAAAAACCCTCGCAGCCACAAGGACCCAGCACAGCATTAGAAAATAAAGAAAAATGTTTTTAAAGCTTCTGGCCAACTATCTTATCTAATTACCATGCTGAATAGTCGGCTGGTACCAGGCAAGGAGAAAAGAAGTTGCTGCTCTGCTATTTGTATAGACTTTAGGATTCTTGTTTGGAAGATTTTTTAAAATCCAGCTGCCTTGAAAGCACCATTTACAAAACTAACATGTAGTAATCAGGCTAAAATGTTTTCAGTTGTTTTTTTTCAGACTAGAAATATTTTAAAAATTCATAATACTCAGTGTTGGCTAAGATGTGAGAAAATAGACACTCTTATAGTTCAGTTCAGTTCAGTCTCTCAGTCATGTCCAACGCCTCGCGACCCCATGAATCGCAGCACGCCAGGCCTCCCTGTCCATCACCAACTCCTGGAGTTCACTCAGACTCACGTCCATNATTTTAAGACAGGCTCCCTCCTGCTGGATCCAAGCAGCTCCAATATTATATTTACTCTTCTAGTGTCATGATCTTAGTGTTATGAAAGCATCCCCCCCCCGCCCCCACCTCCAGCCTTGAGCAGAACTGGATTACAGATGCATTCCTAGGGTTAGATGGTGGGGTCAGCCCCAGTCCAAAGCACAGGAACTGAAATGGAAAGTAAAGCGGATTCTGTTACCAAAAGCAAGGATACTGAAAAGACCAAAACAATACTTAAAATACCCTATAAAGTAACATTAAGAAGTTAGATGTTTTGATTGGAAAAAGGAAAGTAAAGGCATTTGTGATTCTCACATTGAACACTTCCTCAAAATACCCTTTTATGGAGAGACAGAAAACTTCCCAGGAAAATTATGGTTCCTCTGTTCCCTACAAATTGATTTGTACAAAGAGAACAATACCCTCCATCCACAGTGACAAAGAAGATGCACCTGTCCACAGCTCGTCCACATGCCTACTGCCTCACTATACTGTGGCGGAGAAACTCTGAGGAACCTCTGTAAGTTACAGCTATTTTATTTGTAGCCGGATTAAGCAGGAAAAACATAGAGGATATGAGTCTGTTGATATGTCTAGAGCTAAAAATCTGGAACCAGTGGGATATGGAAGAGCAAATGTGTGTGTATACATGTATTTGTGTGTGTGTGTATACATTTATGTATAACTATAGGAAGCAAGTGGCTTCCCAGGTGGCTCAGTGGGAACGAACCTGCTTGCAATGCAGGAGACACCAGAGATATGGGTTCAATTCCTGAGTCAGGAAGATCCCCTGGAGGAGGGCATGGCAACACACTCCAGTATTCTTGCCTAAAGAATCCCGTGGGCAGAGGAGCTTTGCAGGCTACAGTCCATAGGGCTGCAAAGAGCTGGACATGCCTGAAGCGACTGAGCACAACCCATAGGAAACGAAGGATAGAGTAGAAGAGGGGAAGGAAGGAAAAAAAAAGAAGAAAGGAAAAAGTGAGAGTTTGCCTTTCTTAGCAGGTTTCATATCCTCATTACCTTCTTCCTGCTTTTATTAGTTAGGATATTGACTAGATGGAGACAAAAATATCAGTGGCTTAATCAAAGTAGAAGTTCTGTTTCTGTCTCAGGTGAAGCTCTGAATTAGTAGACTGTGCAGGGCTGATCAGAAGCACTGTTCCCCAAGGTCACTCCTGGGTCACCCAGTTCTAGCCATCTCATTACTCCAACCCATAGTAATATATTTGTCCACAGGGTCAGTGTTGACACACCATTATTATTTCCCAAAGATAGAATGAGAAGTTATGCCGCTTCTTGTTAAATATATGACCTGGGGGTTGCCAGCATCACTTTGGCTTACTTCCCTTTTGACTAGAATGTAGTCATATTGTCACTCCCAACTATAAAAATGTATTATCAAGGTTAAAAAATCTATTATTATTAATTTTTTAAAAGGGACTTCCTTGGTGGTCCAGGGGTTAAGGGCTTCCCAGGTGGTGGTGCTAGAGGTAAAGAACCCACTTGTCAGTGCAAGAGACTCATGTTCAATCCCTGAGTCAGGAAGATCCCCTGGAGGAGGGCATGGCAACCCACTCCAGTATTCTTGGTTGGAAAATCCCATGGACAGGGCAGCTATGGTCCATAGGGTTGCAAAGAGTTGAACACGACTGAAGCAACTTAGCACACATAGCACACCAGTAGTTAAGAATCCGCCTTTCAGTGCAGGGGAAGTGCATACAATCCCTGGTTAGGGAACTAAGATTTCGCATGCCACGGAGCAACTAAGCCCTCGTGCCTCAATTAGAGAGCATGCCAGCTGCAATGAAGAGGCAGCACAGCCAAAAAAGAAAAAGTGTTATAGCTGACTGCCAAGCACCCAGCTAAGGAGGACTCATTACTAACTGAAAGATGGGGTTATTGGAGAACAATTAGTGGTCATTCTCCTTCACTCCTCCAATCAAAGACAGGTTCTACTCATCTGTCTCACTTGAAACACTCAACATCCTTCAAGAATTAATTTATATGACCTCTTTTAAGAAGGCGTTCCTGGTCCTCTCCCTCGATTGAGCACCCATGGTCCTTTCACACATCTTATGTCCCTTAGGCTGTCTGGCATTTTAGGTAGATGGGTTCTCCTACCAGTCTATGAGTTCCTAGAGGACAGAGATGAGATCCAAGTCAGATTTCTGCCATCTACCACACCCATCACACAGTGGAACCCAGAAATGATTACTTAATTAGCAAGCCTGCTTCTTTTTTCTGAACCTCTTGAGAGTAAGTTGGAAATATTAGAATGTTGAAAAGTTAGGAACTTCTAAATAATTCGATGTTTATTTTCTAAAAGCAAGTAACTTCTCCAACATAATCATATTTCTTTTTAAAAAAATTTTTTTTCCATATTTCTTAATTGTAGTTTGACAGAGAGATTTCCTTACATTCTTGGAGGAAAAGAAAGAAGAAAAAAGGAGCAGAAAAGGGGCAAAAAAAATCTCCATGTCTTTGCAATGATCTGTGTTGTTTCACTCCCATGCTTAGACAGGTTGCAACCCTGACTTAACCTCCACTTCCTGCTTTCCCTGAGCCTAATGGCCAGAAGTGAAAACGCATGGTTTTCTCAGTTCTTCTCTAAGCATGTGTCCTTCCCTTTGCATGTATATGGCTTTCTGGATTCCAGTATATACAGGAAACTGTCAAAGTCCTTATTCCCTCCCCTCTTCAAATATCACTCACTGCATTTTCCTCCCTAGAATTTTGGTGTGCCTGTCATTTGCTCCAGCTATTATTTTTTTGTCCAGTAAGTGCTAATTTGTTCATTTGCCTTTCAATGTTTTTAAGGAAAGTCCTCTGTATAGCTTCTCTGCCCCACAGAGTTCCAGGTTAAGTGAAACAAAAGAAAGCCCTTTACATCAGTCCTTTGAGGAAACCTCAGTCAGGTCAAAAAGACAAACTATTCTTTTGGAACAAGGTCCCCTCTGCTTCTTCCAGAAGCAGGTACCCACACCAGGAATATGGGCTGCCAACTTTAAGAATGCTACCGCACCAGAGAGCAGTGGAGAGGGTGGGGCTCGGATAAGATAAAGCATCACAAAGATCTCCTGCTGGGTTTCAGTGGCCTTTCTCTGTTTTAGCATTTACTTGCTATAAACTTTTGACTATCTCCCAGAGTTCTGTTAAGACTGAGACAGTTTTTGCCAAGTCTTTTCAGAGTTTCTGGAGACAGAACCCATACTTTGGCATTTTTTCACTAACGCCACTTCTATCCTCCATGTCTTTTTACTATGTATTATCTTTTTGTGACATCCTCTCAGTGAATTCCTCAGATCAACCTTACAATTCACTGTCTCTCTGTGTCTATTTAAATTATGTCTCTTGTTTATTGATGGCCACCTGGCCCCCTCCCCCACCAATAACTGTACTTTTCCATTTAAGGAAATCCTTTTAAGGATTTTTAATTGATTCATTTATTTACATATTTTTCTTAAATTTTACTTATTTATTTATTATTTTTGGCTGCACTGGGTCTTCGTTTCTGTGTGTGGGCTTTCTCTAGTTGTGGTGAGCAAGGGCTACTCTCTAGCTGCAACGTGAGGACTTCTCCTTGTGGTGGCTTCTCTTGTTGCAGACCATGAGGGCTTCCACAGCTATGGCACATGAGCTCAGTAGTTGTGGCGCACAGGCTTTCCCTGCGGCATGTGGAATCTTCCCATCCTAGGGAGCGAACTCATATGCCCTGCACTGGCAGGCAGATTCTTAACCACTGGAGCACCAAGGACATCCTCTTTATATTTTTTAAACTTCCGATTTTGAGATAACTTTATATTTACAGAAGAATGATAAGATCACGCAGAGATTTCCTGTATATTTTTCACCCAGTGGTAACATCTAACTGTGATACATTTATCATATAACAATCTAAAAAAGTAGCATTGATTCGATGCTACTAACTTTATTCAAATTTCCTCAGTTGTTTCACTAACGTCCTTTACATGTTCAGAATCCACTCCAAGATATTACATCACCTCCTATAGTCGAGTCCCCTTAGTTTCCTCCAGTTTCTTAGTCTTTCCTTGTCTCTCATAACCTCAGCACTTTAGAAGAGTACTGGGCAGATACGTTGTAGAATGTCCTTTAATTTAGTGTTTTTTCGTGTTTTCTCATGGTTAAACTAGAGTTATAGATTTGGGGGGAAAATACCATAAGCCTGAAGTGGCTTCTCATCTCATCACATCAGGGAGTATATAATATCAATCTGTCAATATTATTATATTTTATCAATTTATCTGCCAAGTCTCTCTACTGAAAAGTTATTATTTTTCCCTTTTCATACTCTGTCTCGAAAGTGAGTCACTAAGTCTAGCTTATACTCAGGAAGAGGGAAATTAAGCTCCATTTCCTGGAGGAAGAAGTATCAAGTAATTTGTGGACATTATTAAAACTACTATAGTACCTATTAATTAAATTGATTGATTTTTATGTATACCTGTACATATTTTTTGCCTGTTTTAATTTCACGATAGTTTATTCTCTTTATGCTTTATTCAGTCTCTTGTTCTTTCTTTGACAATTCAGAGCATACTTATGTTAAAGTCTTTTCAAGATTGTTCTTTTTACTTTTTCCAGAGAAAATGATAAATTTACTTGTTCCAAATTACAGGTCCTCCACGTTGGATCAAATCTTATTGGGACGTTTCAAGGTAATGGTGCTACCATTTCAACCAGTTATTGTCATAATTGTGGGCTCTTGGATACCTCTAAGCAGTGCGAGGTGTTATGGAACAGCCAGAAAACAATAGCTTCTTCATTGTGTATGCGCTCTGTTTATGTAGGGGTCTTATGTACTGTGAATATGTATGTGGTGTGTGTTCTGTGTGTTGAATGATGTGCTATATGTCTTGTGTGTATTGTGTGTGGTANTCAAATTTCCTCAGTTGTTTCACTAACGTCCTTTACATGTTCAGAATCCACTCCAAGATATTACATCACCTCCTATAGTCGAGTCCCCTTAGTTTCCTCCAGTTTCTTAGTCTTTCCTTGTCTCTCATAACCTCAGCACTTTAGAAGAGTACTGGGCAGATACGTTGTAGAATGTCCTTTAATTTAGTGTTTTTTCGTGTTTTCTCATGGTTAAACTAGAGTTATAGATTTGGGGGGAAAATACCATAAGCCTGAAGTGGCTTCTCATCTCATCACATCAGGGAGTATATAATATCAATCTGTCAATATTATTATATTTTATCAATTTATCTGCCAAGTCTCTCTACTGAAAAGTTATTATTTTTCCCTTTTCATACTCTGTCTCGAAAGTGAGTCACTAAGTCTAGCTTATACTCAGGAAGAGGGAAATTAAGCTCCATTTCCTGGAGGAAGAAGTATCAAGTAATTTGTGGACATTATTAAAACTACTATAGTACCTATTAATTAAATTGATTGATTTTTATGTATACCTGTACATATTTTTTGCCTGTTTTAATTTCACGATAGTTTATTCTCTTTATGCTTTATTCAGTCTCTTGTTGTTTCTTTGACAATTCAGAGCATACTTATGTTAAAGTCTTTTCAAGATTGTTCTTTTTACTTTTTCCAGAGAAAATGATAAATTTACTTGTTCCAAATTACAGGTCCTCCACGTTGGATCAAATCTTATTGGGACGTTTCAAGGTAATGGTGCTACCATTTCAACCAGTTATTGTCATAATTGTGGGCTCTTGGATACCTCTAAGCAGTGCGAGGTGTTATGGAACAGCCAGAAAACAATAGCTTCTTCATTGTGTATGCGCTCTGTTTATGTAGGGGTCTTATGTACTGTGAATATGTATGTGGTGTGTGTTCTGTGTGTTGAAAGATGTGCTATATGTCTTGTGTGTATTGTGTGTGGTATGTATGTGTTTCTTGTGTATGTTGTGGGTACATGCTAAGTGTCTTATGTGCTGTGTACATGTGTGTTACTGTCTTGTGTGTGTCTTTTTTTTCTAATTTTTATTTATGTATTTATTTATTTTTGGCTGCACTGGGTCTTCGCTGCTGCATATGGACTTTCTCTAGTTGTGGCCAGCAGGGGCTACTCTCTAGTTGTGGTACTCTCTAGCATTGTGTACATCTCATTGCAGTGGCTTCTCTTGTTGCAGAACACAGTCTCTAGGTGCTCGGCTCAGTAATTACAGCTGATCGACTCTAGAGTACAGGCTCAGTAGCTGTGGTGCACTGGTTTAGTTGCCCTGTGGCATGTGTGATCTTCCCAGACCAGGAATCGAACTGGTGTCCCTTGCATTGGCAGGCGAATTCTTAACCACTGGACCACCAGAGATGCCCTGTGTGTGTCTTTTTAAAGTATAATTGGGGACGTCCCTGCTGGTCTTCACTTCCATATAAGGGGCACAAGTTTAATCCCTGGTTAGGAAATGAAAATAGACACAGGGATCCTTGTTCCAGTTCCAAATCCCTGTTATTCATTAGGCTATTCCACAATTTCATTGCATTCAGTTCTACAAGATACAACTGAGATGCCTACTTCATTGCAAACTAGTTGTTTTTACCTATGAGGGTCTTTCTAATCACAAACTAGCTTTTGTATGATGATTTTTATTGGCCAACAGCAAACAGAATGTGTGCTCCCTGCTCTATTGAGGTTGGAGGTAATGATGTTAAGTAGTAGTAGAAGGTGAGGTCACTTTGGAAATTTCTTTATCATAATTGCAGCAATTTTTCAACTAGAAAAGGCCTCATCAGTCTTTTTCTATCAATGTACTATACCTAAAAATGTCTGGCTTACGTTGGCTGTAAGATTTTTGATTTACCTCCTCAACAGACATCTCTTTTGAGAACAGTTTATTCAAAGTAATTGATAGTGACAACATGGAGTAGCAGAATTGATAACAATGTATTGAAATAGACAATGCTCATGTTTCTAAAGGGTATGAACTCTGACATGACCTTCCTGAAAGGCAGTGGGATTTAATCTATCAATAACCTTAAAATGCTTATACCCATTGACTTAGCACTCTTCCTTCTGGGAATTTATCCCATGAAATCAGAGATATGCACAAAGATTTCTCCAGGAGCCTGCATAATTCATTGTGCTGTTTTGTCACTATCCAATATTCATAGGTTGAGGAATCAAGGGATGGAAATGGAAGTGGTGGCCTCACTATGATGCCTAGTAATCTACTACCAAAATTTTTGCTTTCTGAGCCCATAACATTGCAGAAACAAGGAAAGGATTGTGATTTTATGTATATTTCTTTTTTGTTGTTGTTCTGAATATGTTTGTTCATTTCAGTCGCTCAGAGGTGTCTGATTCTTTGCAACCCCATGGATTGCAGGACGCCAGGCTTCCCTGTCCATCACCAACTCCCAGAGCTTATTCAGACTCATGTCCATCAAGTCAGTGATGCCATCCAACCATTTCATCCTCTGTTGTCCCCTTCTCCTCCCACCTTCAATCTTTCCCAGCACCAGGGTCTTTTCCAGTGAGTCAGTTCTTCACATCAGGTGTCCAAAGTATTGGCGTTTCAGCTTCAGCATCAGTCCTTCCAATGAATATTCAGGACTGATTTTCTCTAGGATGGACTGGTTGGATCTCCTTGCAGTACAAGAGACTCTCAAGAGTCTTCTCTAACACCACAGTTCAAAAGCATCAGTTCTTTGGGGCTCAGTTTTCTTCATAGTCCCACTCTCACATCCGTACATGACTACTGGAAAAACCTTACCTTTAACTAGAATACATTTGTGATGTGTATCAAATACCTTTGTTTCTTATCCTTTTATATAACATAAGACACATTAATGAAGTTAACTTTACGTTGAAGTGTTTCACTTACAAGATATCAAAGTGAAGCATGGACGTCACCCAAAGATTTTGTGTCCTCTTCTGGGAAAAGAGTTGGTGTATTTTTGGTTGTATGCGGGATAGTTGTATTACGCTAGGTGAAAAGTATGATTTTGTTATCATTCTTATCTGAAGATTTAGTCTAACTTGAGCTAAGTATAAATTTTAAGTTGACAAGGGGTGGACTGGGATTAGTTGTATGTGTCAACTTTGCTAGGCTGTTATTGCTGTTGTTTGTTATTTAGTTGCTGGGTCGCGTCTTAGTCTTTTGAGACCCTGCAGACTGTAGCTTGCCAGGCTCCTCTGTCCATGGGATTTCCCAGGCAGGAATGCTGGAGTGAGTTGCCATTTCCTTCTCCAATCTAGGTGTTGTTGGGAAGGTATTTTGCAGATTAGATATGGCTGGCCAATATTCTACATAGTTTACAATACCGTATTGTACAGGTGAAAGTTGCTAACCTGACCTGCCTCTTGAGAAATCTGTANAAAACCACTCATTTCTATTTGGGTTTACAGCCAGAAGTAAACTGCTCCTACATGTGTTTAGCTTTGGTAGGTATGGTCATAGATTTTTTTTCCAAATTGTACCAATTTACCACATCCACTAGCAATGTATGAGAGTTCCAGTTGTTTCTCACCATTACTTCGTATTATCAGTCTTTTCAAAACAACTGTAAACTTTAAAACTTTCAAATGAAGTTTGGGAAGACCGAGGCAAAAGAAGAGGGCAGCAGAGAATGTGTTGGTTGGATAGCAATACCTATTCAATGAACATGAACTTAGGCAAACTCCAGGAGGAGATAGTGAGACAGGGAGGTCCATGGGATCGCAAAGAGTCGGACACGACTTAGCGACTGAATAACAACAACCCACTTTCAAATAACTCTTCATTCTATTTTATTTCCCACAGAAATGGTGAGCTCCACTAGAAGGTACATTCAGGGATAGTTCCTAGGATGTCAAGATGAACTGCACCAACCTGGAGAATGAGCCTATAGCCTATGACAGCAGCAGAGGAGACCAAGATCTAAGCGCAGCCTAGATATGAGCCTAGAGAGTCTCAAAGGAATTCCAGACTCTTGTCCAGTGAGCTCCTGAGTCATCCAGGGCATTGTGAGGCAAGACAGAACTGGAACAACAGGCTCAAAAAAAAGGAAACTACTCACTTCTGATCCACTTACTGTGTGTATGTCTCTGAAGGGCTAGACCTGACCAAATAAGATGGAGCTGCCTTTCCCAAGGTGGAATTAGGGGTTAGCAGCAGTGCTAACTTGGGATGGTGGAGGACACTGTCTCAATCTGGTCTTTGGTTCGGCTTGGAAAACAAACCCAGATCTCCTCCTAGGCAGAACTTCAGATGGGCCAACAGAGCTCCCTGGAGGTATGAGGCCTGAGGCCTGAAGCCTGAAGGGATCAGCAGGTAACTGGGCACTAACAGCCTGAGGCCCATCAGGAAGCTCTCTGCTTCCTCAAAGGATTTATTTGCCTGAAAAAAGGTGGGGGCTGGCACTCACACCCCTACGAAATCTTCTGAAAATGGAAGCAAAGGTGATCCTGAAGAAGGCCCCTTGCCTGGTGACCAGTGTCAGCCCTCATTGAACCGAAAAGTCAAAAGCTCCTCTCTTTGTGATTCAGATTTTCATCCTATCTGCCTTGATGGAGACACAACCTGGGCCCTGAGGGTCAGGCAGGCAGTGGTAGCCCCCTGTTCGTTCCAGTCCTCAGGACTGCGTGGGAGACCTAAGAAAAAAATTACGGTAGCACGCCTATTTCATACAGCACAAAAGACAGAGTGACCGGCAGGTCACGGGACTCTAAAGGGAGGCGAGGTCCCACGCAGCGGCTAAAGGAGACGTGACTTAGGGGCGGTTGCGACTAGGGCAGCAGAGACGGTCAGAGGGAGGAGGAGGCCAGTGGAGGGAGAAGACTGTGGAAAATGAAGCCTGAGAGCTCCCCAGGGGATGTTGAGGGGTACCTGGGCTGATTGTGNCGACTAGGGCAGCAGAGACGGTCAGAGGGAGGAGGAGGCCAGTGGAGGGAGAAGACTGTGGAAAATGAAGCCTGAGAGCTCCCCAGGGGGTGTTGAGGGGTACCTGGGCTGATTGTGGCAAGCAGGGTAGGTTCTCAATTGTGTGGAAGTCCGGATATGCTTGCAATGATTTCGAGTCAGACTCTACCTTGTGGGGGTGGGGTGCAGTGTTAGTCTGACTCTTTGTGACCCTATGGACTGTAGCCCACCAAGCTCCTCTGTCCATGGAATTCTCCAGGCAAGAATACTGGAGTGGGTAGCCATTCCCTTCTCCAGGGGATCTTCCCGACCAAGGGATTGACCTGGGCTCCTGTACTGCAGTTAGATTCTTTACCGTCTGAGCTACCGGGGGTGGGGAGAGGAAGTTAACTCCTCCTTTCACAGAGTCCAGCCCTTGGCGCCAGGGTTTGGTTTCATAGGTCCCGGAAAACGCACAGGGCTCAAGAGAGATAACCAGTGGCGACTGCGGGGTAAAGGGGTGTTGGAAGGGAGTCCTTCCGCGAGAGAGGTTAAATGTCCTCACTTCCGGGTACGTCCGGAGCGGGTGGGGCTCCGGTGTCGGCGGCGAAAACCCAGATTCTTTTACCCTGAAGTCGCGAACCTCCAGCGGCAGTCTAACGGCAGTTGAAAAAGAGGAGGCGGTCGTGAGCAACAGCCGCGAACTCTACGGCCAGCTCTAAACCCCGCCCTTCTCTCCGGACTGCGTCTCCGTGGCGACGCGAAACGAACTGCGGCTGCGCGAGGGTGACGGAGCGCGGGCGAAAAGGAGGGGGTGTTTTGGTTCTAGCCGCTCGCCGTCCTTTCAAGACTTGGTCGTCTACAAGCTCCGGGTTCCTGTCTCCCCTTCCCTTTCCCTTCCCTTTCCCTGCCCCGGTCCTCCCTCCCTCCTTCCCTTCTGCCTGCCTTTTTTTTTTTTTTCTATTGCCGCCCGGGGTCCGGGCCATTTTCCGGGCCGGGCGCACTAAGGTGCGCGGCCCCGGGGCCCAGTATATGACCCGCCGTCTCGCTCCACCGCGATTCGCCCGCCCCATGTGGCTGCGGAGCCGCGGCGGCGCTGCCCACTATGGCCAGGAAAGCAGTTAGCAGGAAGCGGAAAGCGCCCGCCTTGCCGGGAGCTGGGAGCGACGCTCAGGACCCACAGGTGAGGGCCGAGGCACCCACAGGATAGGGTTCGCACACTGGGAACAGGAATGAGGTCCAAGGTCTTGGTGGGGGGCGGGAGGAGGGGGTGATGTACGGAGGTGCGTAGAGCGGTGTTCTAGCCTATAGGATCAGGCCTGGGTCCTTAGGAGTGCTTTGGATAGCAGATAGGCCAGCAAGGGTAAGAAACTAAAGGGGAACTTGAAAATGAGGCATGTTCCCGGGAGATCTACAGGCGGGAATAGGGCTTGAAGGAAAAAACAATCTGGGCTTCGGAGAAAGGGAAACCGAAGTCGAGGAGAATCAGGGACAATACCGCGCCTAAGATATTGGGAGGGAGAGTGAAGTCTGTCTTTCGGTGGCCGGGCGACGGAGATGGTTGAGTCTCAGGAATGAGCCTCTCTATGGGTACCCAAGCCGCCTAGATAAACAGTTTCCAGATATCACCCTGTCCCGCTCTCTTAAGTGTTGAGCCTCTTCAGACTCATATTTCCCGTTCCTCTCGCCCCGTTGGTGTTTGATTTTCCGAATTCTACAACTGCCAGGAGTGCGGACCTGGTGACAGGCAGACGGCCATTGCTAGGGCATCCCTGAAAGACCTGGGATCCCAGCTTGGTTTCTTGGGCCGCACCTACCATGCTCCGCGTAGAGTACAGGCTGAGAGGGAGAAGGGGGCCCATTAGAGATGCAGCCCAGGTCTGTATGGTAATCTCTGGGCCCTTCATTACCTTCCCTATTAAGGATAGTTTTAAGGTTAAGGAATCCATTTGTAATGTGAGAGACCTTGGTTCGATTCCTGGGTCGGAAAGATTCCCCTAGAGAAGAGATAGGCTACCCACTCCAGTATTCTTGGGCTTCCCTTGTGGTTCAGCTGGTAAAGAATCTGCCTTCGATGCGGGAGACCTGGTTTCAATCCCTGGGTTGGGAAGCTCCCCTGGAGAAGGGAAAGGCTTCCCACTCCAGTATTCTGGCCTGGAGAATTCCATGGACTGTATATTCCGTGGCATCGCAAAGAGTCCGACCATACTGAGCCGAGTTTTACTTTCACTGTAAGGTACCTGAATCCTTCACTTTAAAAGGCCTTAAAAAACCTATTGTCCTCTTTTATGCTTTCATTCCTTTGTCTTCCAAGTCCTTTTTTCCCATGGGTGTGACTATGAGCAGCATCTTTTCTGTGGCCTTCAAGATTGACTTTCCTTTTGCATTGTATTTGTAACTCTGTTCTGTGCAAATCCTGCAAGATGAGTTCTATAATATGGGAGGATCCCCAATTCTGACAAAAGTCGGCAAAGCCTTGATTTCTCCTTTTGCTCTCCACAGTTTGGCTGGGATCACTCACTTCACAAAAGGAAGCGACTCCCCCCAGTGAAGAGATCCTTAGTGTACTACCTGAAGAACCGAGAAGTCAGGCTACAGAATGAAACCAGCTACTCCCGAGTGTTGCATGGGTATGCAGCACAGCAACTTCCCAGTCTCCTGAAGGAGAGAGAGTTTCACCTTGGGACCCTTAATAAAGTGTTTGCATCTCAATGGCTGAACCATAGGCAAGTGGTGTGTGGCACAAAATGCAATACGGTAAGCGTTTGAGTGGATATGAACTTTCTCCTAGCTCTGGATATATGGCTCCACATGCCCTAGTAGCTCTCACTGCTGGTTTTCCCCATCAGTTCTTTGGGGAAGAGACTGCCTTATTCTCTGTTACGTCCCCTCTTATCTGCCCATGACTTCTTCTCTATTCCTTTTTCCACTTCCACATTTCTTTTCTGATAAATCTTCAGAGGAGTCTAGTTCTGCAAGCCTCTTGTATTATGGTTATGCCACTGCTTCTAGATTTTTTTTTTCCTTCTTTTTATGTTTTTTTTTTTTTTTTTTAAGTCAGAGACCTCAAAGGAGAGAAAAGAATGATGGTCAGGGCATCATTCAGGATACAGGATAGTGAAAACCTTGGTGGTGTCTGCTAGCCTAAGGGCATATATAGAAGTATTTAAACTCACACTTGGCTGAAGATAGTTCAATTCAGTCGCTCAGTGGTGTCTGACTCTTTGCAACCCCATGAACTGCAGCACACCAGGCCTCCCTGTCCATCACCAACTGCTGGAGTCTACCCAAATCTGTGTCCATTGAGTCGGTGATGCCATCCAACCATCTCATCCTCTGTCGTCCCCTTCTCCTTCTGCCCTCAATCTTTCCTGGTGTCAGGGTCTTTTCAAATGAATCAGCTCTTTGCAGCAGGTGGCCAAAGTATTGGCGTTTCAGCTTCAACATCAGTCCTTCCAATGAACGCCCAAGACTGATCTGCTTTAGGATAGAGCAATTGGATCTCCTTGCAGTCCAAGAGACTCTCAAGAGTCTTCTCCAACACCACAGTTCAAAAGCATCAGTTCTTTGGCACTCAACTTTCTTTATAGTTCAACTCTCACATCCATACATGACCACTGGAAAAACCACACCCTTGACTAGATGGACCTTTGTTGGCAAAGTAATGTCTCTGCTTTTTAATATGCTGTCTAGGTCAGTCATAACTTTCCTTCCACGGCTGCAGTCACTATCTGCAGTGATTTTAGAGCCCAGAAAAATAAAGTCGGCCACTATTTCCACTGTTTCCCCATCTATTTCCCATGAAGTGATGGGACCAGATGCCATGATCTTCGTTTTCTGAATGTTGAACTTTCAGCCAACTTTTTCACTCTCTTCTTTCACTTTCATCAAGAGGCTTTTTAGTTCCTCTTCACTTTCTGCCATAAGGGTGGTGTCATTTGCATATCTGAGGTTATTGATATTTCTCCCGGCAATCTTGATTCCAGCTTGTGTTTTCTTCCAGTCCAGCGTTTCTCATGATGTACTCTGCATAGAAGTTAAATAAGCAGGGTGACAATATACAGCCTTGACGTACTCCTTTTCCTATTTGTAACTAGTCTGTTGTTCCATGTCCAGTTCTAACTGTTGCTTTCTGACCTGCATAGGAATAAGGCAAACACTTTATTTTAGGGGATAGAATCTAAAGATGCATTTTTTATTAGAAAGGGTAGGGAAGTGTGTTTGGTGCTATATTTCAGGAAATAAATGCTTGGTCTTTGCAAAGTAGCCTTCTGAAAAGGTTTCAGAAGCAAGAAAGTTGAATATGACATGAGTAGGAGAGTATTTTTTACATAGCATGAGTTAGATAATTATTAGTGGATGAAGGGAAATTTTTATCAGTAAATTTAGCCAGAACAATTAAAAGCATGGATAAAATAAGTCAATTCGTGATTGGATATTGTAGATATTGAGTGGGATAGAAGACTACAAATAGCATGATGTCAGATAAATAAAGACCCTGGTTCGGATACCAGTTTTCACACCAACATGTTCAGGCTTAGCTTTAAGTTGTTTATCTTGTTTACCTTGTACGTGTCAGGGTGAGGGGGCCCTGGGTGGGCTGCGGCTTCCTCTGGCTTACAGCCCGGACAGTGGCCTGGACTAAAGCCAGCATCCTCAGCACCTTGTGCTAGAGCTCAGTCACCTCAGCCTCTTTCCATAGACATGGTGAGCACATTCACAGGTGGATTCTTATGCACTGTAGGACCAAGGAGGTCTCCATAGACAAAGATTTACATATTAGTTTTAAGGAAGAGTACAATACCATGGTGGTTGAGGCCAGGCTTTCATTTCCTCTTCTGTTGAAGGCTGCTTATTATAAAGAAGCTTTTCAAAACCAAATAGTGGTGGCAAGCTCCTGCAAAACTTCCTTTTCTTAGTCTCTCAGGCTACCACTCTTGTTTCAAGTGAACTGTCATCATTGTCACTCGACACAGAGGAATTTAGAGGAATTCATTGCACACCCTACACAAACCATCATAGTGTTTTGCCCAGCAAATGTTGCTAATTGTAAACTGAATCATTATAGTCTTCTGTTTCTTGAATTTATTGATGACCTTTTGAAGGTGAGAATAACATTAAGTAGTAATTTAACCTACTCTTGATATGTTCCTCTTTCTGTCTTCCTGTTTCCTCATGACTTAAAGTATTTTTCCTTCCTAGGTCCTTATGACTCAAAGTGGAAGCTTGTTTTCTTTTTGTAGTGTTTTTCTTTGCTTAGCTTTCAGAACCAAAATTGGAAATCAGAAACAGTGCTCTTCTCTGCATTTTGTAATACTTGGCAAATGATTCCTTCATCTGTGCCTTTGTTTTCCAATCTGTAAAATGGGAGTGGTAACATCCAGTGCTGAGAATGTAGCTGTAAACATCTTCAGAAATATTTCAAGTTAGCAATATCTTATTCTTCAAAAGGAGTAGTGGTGATAATGAATCCAAAGCCTTTTCCCATGCTCTTAGCACTCCCTGGGACTTCCCTCAGTTTAAAAGGAAAATTACTTAAACAGTTAGAACTCTCTTTGGCTAACAGTTGAAGATTTTGGGAGGAGGGAGGAGATCATGTCTGATTCTTGGTAGTAAAGTTTTGATGTATTGAAATTTTACTGTCAATGAAATGATTTAAATGTAGGAAAAATATACCACAACTATTTATATTCTAAAATAATCTTTTAATATATATTTGTGGGTTAGAAGCTGTTTTTCTCTTAGCTGCTGTTGGTATTTATGAGCTATGTGCACACAGGTCATTTCCAGACTAATTGACTTGGGGCTGTACTATAGAAACATTTGCTGAGGCAGTGGGTTGTCCTCTGTGAAAAAATTAGCAGAAGTATTGTAAATTATTCTGTAGCTTGATTCCTGCAGTGGGAATTTCCCTGTGCTGTAGGCTTACGCCCAAACTAGAGGCAGTCCTTCAACCTCTCTGAATTCCCTGGGCCTAGTAATTACAGGAATTAGATGGCCAACTTATGTTGTTGTGGTGATTGTTTATTTTTTCCCACACCACAAGCTTGTGGGATGTTAGTTCCTTGACCAGGGATCAAACGTGTGCCCCCTACACTGGTAGTGTGGAGTCCTAACCACTGGACCACTGGAGAATTCCCACGTCGGTGTGCTGATCATTAATGACATTGTTCATTCACTAAGTTCTGTCTAACTCTGTGACCCCATGGACTGTAGCACGCCAGGCTTCCTGTCCTTCATCGTTTCCTGGACTTTGCTCCCACTCATGCCTGTTGACTTAGTGCTGTCATCCAACTGTCTCATCCTCTGTCTCACCCTCTCCTTCTGCCCTCAGTCTTTCCCAGTATCAGGATCCATTCCACTGAGTTGGCTCTTCACATCAGGTGGCCAAAGTATTGGAGCTTCAGCTTCAGCATCAATCCTTCCAATGAATATTCGGAGTTGATTTCCTTTAGGATTGAAACATTAGTACATTCATGTTTTTACTAAATTATTTAAAGAAGAGGAGGTAGTCTAACCTTAATTGGAATATGGGTTGGGAAACCAGGATGGATAGGTATATTTTGCTGATATAGTGTTATAGGTTATGTGCAGAACTATACAGAAAAGCTAAATAAGAGTAGCTTGCCAGGCACAAAAAAAAACATTTGAAGAGAAAATATTTAGTTTTGTGCTTTTAATTAGTTGAAGTTTGAGAGGGGGTAAAGATTGAAGTTGGTGGTTTAGGAGTCACCTGTGTATAAGGGATTATTAAAACTGTTGTGTTCTATTACCATGGAGAGAGGGTAGAGAGGTCTCTTTTGGGTTTTATAAACCTTCCCTAAAATTGCAAAAATGTCATTTTATGTATATTTTCTGGGCATAATGTAAGGAGAGTGGTGTAGGGGAGCAGTCTATAGATTTTATTACATTTTCTTTCTTTATTTGGCTGCACTGGGTCTTTGTTGCAGCACTTGGGATCTTTAGTTGTGGCATGTGGGATCTAGTTCCCTGATAGGGATCGAACCCAGGCCCCCTACCTGCATTGGGAGCCCAGAGTCTTAGCCAATGGGCTACCAGGGAAGTCCCTCACTACATTTTGAAAGGGTGTTAGGAGCCAGAAAGGGGTAAGAATCATTGATACTGACAGAGAAGTTTAAACAGACCCTTGAAGAACACCTGTATTTATGGGGCAGGAAGAACTGCTATAGGGGGAGCAGGGAGGTCAGAGGAAAACCCAGAGTATACCAAAAACAAATCAAGAAAGTGGATATTTTGAGAGGGGTCAGTTTGGGAAGGATAGTGATAGGCAGAGTGATAAGGTATCCAGAGTTTGGGATATTTAATTTTAGACATGAACTGTTATTTCCCATTTTTTGACTATTGGAGACTCACTCACCTATAGTAGATAAAAATCGCTCCTTGCAGCTAGGGTGACCACCATAGGGAACTATGGAGCCTCAGCAGAGGATGTTGGGGAAAGACTTAAGTAATAATAAACTGGATTTTCACAGGAAAATCTCCTGTGAAATTATTTTCACCAAGACCCCAAAGCCTAACTGATAGTACCAGGCTAACTCCTGGTTGCCAGAGCTACTTTTATCTTTCTCACCATCTCCCAAGTCATGGTCAGAGATATACTGCTGACTTCACTGTTAGGCTTGGTGAATCATTATGATGCAGACAAGATGAACTTGGGCTGCAGTTTGCTGCCAGATAAGACGAAGAAGGACCTTGTAGAAGCCTAATTTGGGGGTAGAGTGGAATGGTAGTTACCAGAGTTAAGACAGCTAAACTTTTTTGTCCTTGAGTTGACATATTCAGATTCCAAAAATCATAAAAGCAGAATATGAAACTCAATTTGAGATACACAGAAACAAAAGGAAAAATGTGGGAGTTTTGTCCTGACTGGATTTTTTTTTTTTTTTTTTTTATTGGCCATGCTGTGCGGCATGTGGGATCTTACTTCCCTGATCGGGGATTGAACCTGGGCCCCCTGCATTGCAAGCCCAGAGTCCTAACCACCAGACCACCAGGGAAGCCCCATGACCGGATTTTTTTAAATTCATTCCTCCTTGTCTCACTATTTTATTTTCCCAAAGNTTTTATTTATTGGCCACGCTGTGCGGCATGTGGGATCTTACTTCCCTGATCGGGGATTGAACCTGGGCCCCCTGCATTGCAAGCCCAGAGTCCTAACCACCAGACCACCAGGGAAGCCCCATGACCGGATTTTTTTAAATTCATTCCTCCTTGTCTCACTATTTTATTTTCCCAAAGGGATTACCTTTAAAAAATGCTTTAAAATGCCTGCAAAATTCCTTGGCTTCAGCCAGATGTATATCTCAGGTTAACAGCATTCTTATCTGTATGATCTGCCTGTATTTTGTAGTTAAGATATTAACCTGCTAACTTTTAGTTTTTTAAATGGCATATGGTTATTCTTTGTCTAGTAAAACATGTTCACAGTTATCCCAGAATTAGTCTTCATTTTATTTTAGAATATTTGACTCTTTTGAGAGGAAGATTTTAGATGTGAAAGCCATAGAATTGCTATCTCGGCAAGTTCATTCTGCTGGGGCACGTACGTGTGCAGAAGTGTATCTAGATTGAAAGTCATCGTGGAAATGCTTCCAAAAGTCTGAAGTTCTATGTCAAGTTAATTGATGTTACAAGGCTTTGGAAGAGGAGCAGTAGAAATAAGTTTATGCCTATTATATGTGATGGTGTTAGAGTTGGCAGCTCCTTTCTGACTAGTCTTCATCTTGAGAAGACCTTGCTTGGCTTAACACAGGTATGAGCTCCAGAAATCCTAGTGTATTTTAGGCTTTGGTTACCCTCTGTATGTGAGAGAATTAATGGTCAGGAGTGGTAGGGCCTGACCCATGCACTGGAGAGGCAAGAATATACAATGGACAAAAGACAGTCTTCAATGAAAATTGATGCTGGGAAAACTGGGCAGCTACATGTAAAAGAGTAAAAGAATGAAATTAGAACTTTTTTTATATACAAAAATAAACTCAAAATGGATTAAAGGCCTATGTTTAAGACTGGAAACTATGATAAAACACCTAGAAGAAAACATAGGCAGAAAACTGACAAAAGGACTTCCCTGGTGGTCCAGTGGCTGAGACTACACTCTTAATGCAGGGGGCCTGGGTTCAATCCCTTGTTAGGGAACTAGATCCCACATGCCACAACTAAGATTTTGCATGCTGTAACTAAAGATCCCGCATGCCACAGCAAAGGTCGAAGATCCTGTGTTCCACAGCTAAGACCCAGCACAGCCAAAAAATAAATATTAAAAAGAAAACTGACATAAATCACAGTAGTATTTTTTGAATATATTGCCTAAGGGAAAAGGAAAAGAGCATAATAAGCAAATGGGACCTAATTAAACTTTAAAGCTTTTCTATAGCAAAGGAAACCAGCCACAAAATGAGAAGACAACCTACTAAATGCAAGAAAATGTTTGTAAATGGTATAAACAATAAAGGGTTAATACCCAAAATGTGTAAACAGCTTATACAACTCAATATCAAAAGAGCAAACAACCAATTAAACATTGGGCAGATAGACATTTTTCCAAGAAGAAATACAGGGACTTCCCTGGTGGTCCAATGGTTAAGAATCCACCTCACAGTGCAAGGGACACTGGTTTGATCCCTTGGCCTGGGAAGATCCTACATGCCTTGGAGCAGCTAAGCCACTGTGCCACAGTTACTGAAGCCCATGCGCTTCGAGCCCGTGGTCTGCAGCAAGAGAAGCCACCGTGATAAGAAGCCCGAGCACAGCAACAAAGAGTAGCCCCCATTCGCCACAACAAGAGAAAGCCAGCCAGGGGCAACAAAGGCCCGCCACAGCCGAAAACTACAAATAAACCTTTAAAAAACAAGATACACCAGATGGCCAAGAAACGCGCGAAAACATGCCCAGCGTTTTTAGTTGCAAGAAACATGCAAATCAAAATCATGAGATATCACTCACACCTGTCAGAATGGCTATTATCAAAAGACCACAAATAACAAGTGTTGGTGAGGATGTAGAAAAAAGAGAACCCTTGTGTGCTGTGCACAGAAATGTAAATTAGTACAGCCACTATGGAGAACAGTATGGAGGTTCCTTGCAAACTGTGGATAGAACTGTTGTAAGATCCCAGCAATTATGGATCATAATTTGGATTTCTCACCAAAAAAAAGTAAGTAAAAACCCTAATTCAAAAAGAAACAAACACCAGTGTTCATAGCAGCATTATTTACAGTTGCCAAGATGTGGAAGCAACTTAAGTTTCTTATCAACTGATAAATGAAGATGTGAGAGACTTCCGTGGTGGTCCAGTGGCTAAAGACACCACATGCCCAGTGCAGGGGGCTCAGGTTCAAGCCCTGGTTGGGGAACTATATCCCACATGCTGCAACTAAGATCAAAGATCCTAAGTGCTGCAACTAAGACCCACCACAGCCAAATAAATAAAAATTAAAAAAAAAAAGGATGTGAGATAGAAGCACACACCCATACATATATACATGTGTGTGTATGCTCAGTCACTAAGTCATGTCCAACTCTTTGAGACCTCATAAACTGTAGCCTTCCAGACTCCTCCGTCCAGGGGATTCTCCAGGCAAGAATACTGGAGTGGGTTGCCATTTCCAATGCGTGAAAGTGAAGTCGCTCAGTCATGTCTGACTCTTAGCGACCCCATGGACTGCACCAGGCTCCTCCGTCCATGGGATTTTCCAGGCAAGAGTACTGGAGTGGGTTGACATTGTCTTCTCCATGAAATACTTAAGTAAAAATTTTTTTAAAAAGATTAGGGCCTGAACAGCAATCCTATGGAAGGATTCGAGAATTTTAGGGCAGCATTTCGTAACCGGAATATTGATAAGTGTTTTGGTGGTGTCTTCCTTCTCTGGGACTTTACCTCCTGTTGCTGGGTGTTTCACATTCTTGGCTTCTGTTCCATAGATGACAGCAACCCTGGACCTTGGACCCTCAGTTATTGCGACAGTCAGGCCACATGCACAAGTGTACACAGGCAGACATGCATTTTTAGGCATTGTACTCTTAGTTGACAACCACCTCAGTGCTTGAGGTATGCTCTTTATTTCATAAATAGTCTGTTGGAAGCTTGGGATGTTGGAGAATGAACATAGGGGTAACATGTTGACTCTTGCCCTCCAGGCTTTATTTTCTGATTTGATCCTTGATGGGCATTACAATCAGAGAAAACTGTCTTTACTTCTTGTCAAGCTGACATATGGGCATTTTTTTCTGTTGGATTGTGAGTGGTGCCTGGATCTGGTTCAAGATGAGAATCAGGAATGAGTTTTTCCTGGTGATATCTAGGAGTGTTGCTCTCCAGCTTAACCTGAAGCAAGATTCTTCATGTGTTTCCTGGTCTAGGAGATAAATGGAAGAAACTAACCCAAAAGTGGCAACCGGGGTCAACCCAGAATTATGGTTGGACTGCAGCTTCTGGTTTCCTAAACTAATTCCACTTGAATGGCCTTACAGGCCTTCAGATCCTTAGAGGCCGCCAGTCCCTCTCATACATTAGGTGGGGATGTTTTCATCAGGACGGTTTTTGAGTGTGAGAAGAAATAGGATGTTTCTCCATTTCATTGGCTAGAATGTAGTAGGACAATTTTTGTGGTTTGTGTCTACTTTTACTAAATTTATAAACATTTATTGATTTTCTCCTGAAGATAGCAGAAGGCTATTTTGTGTGGGATTGGAGAAGCGTCAGCAATGAGAAGTCCATGCACTGCAATGAAGAGCAGCCACCGACCGCTTGCTGCAACTAGACAAACCCTGCTTGCAGCAACAAAGACCCAGCACAGCCAAAAAAAAAAATCTGTTCAGCAACCAGTTAGATGTAATCACTTTGAGGAAGCCCTTGATAAATAATTATTTTCTTTATATGCCTGTTACTGGTCTCAACAGACAAAGCAAGAAATTCTTTTTTATTTTTATATTTTGACCTCACCATGAAGCTTGACCAGGGTTTCAACCTGCACCCCACTGCATTGAAAGTGCAAAGTCTTAACTACTGCACCACCAAGGAAAATCCCTACCTGTTGTTTTTTAGGTCAAATCTTAACTTAGGTCATTAGTTTCCAATTTCGTAGTCTCTTTACTAGAAGAGTTAGAGTAAACTTTAGTCAGAAGTATGAATAAGGTTCAGTCATTCTGTATTGTGTATTTGGATTCAGAGATTCATAGGTTGAATCTAGGCTCCATTTCTTATTTATTTCGCTGCACCAGGTCTTAGCTGCGGCAGTCAGGATCTTTGATCTTCCTTTCGAGATTTTAGTTCCAGGATGTGGAATCTAGTTCTCCGACCAGGGATCAAACTTAGTAGTTAGTAGTTTGTCGCTTAGTCGTGTCCAACTCTTTGCGACCCCATGGACTGTAGCTCACCAGGCTCCTCCCTCCACGGGATTCTCCAGGCAAGAGTACTGGAGTGGGTTGCCATTTCCTTCTCCAGGGGATCTTCCCTACCCAGGGATCGAATCCGGGTCTCCCGCGTTCCAGGCAGACGCTTTAACCTCTGAGCCACCAGGGAAGTTAGGGAGCAAACTTGGGCCCCCTGAATTGGGAGCATGGATACTTAGCCACTGGACCACCAGGGAAGTCCTGGGCTCCATTTCTTATTAGCTTTGTACCCTTGAACAAATATCTTCCCCTAAACCTTTCTTTCACCTTTAAAATAAATGGAGCAAGTAGTATCTACCTACCAGAGTCATGAAGAAAATTAAATAAGAGGTCCATTAGCAAAGTGCCTAGAATATCTGCTTAGTAAATTGTTGATGTGATTAATGGCAGTTGTGGAGGAGGAAGTGGTAGCAGTAGTTTGATTGTTCTACTCTTTAGGTGTGTTTCTGGCCAGATTCATGTACACCAAAGATAAGAAGTTGGCATTTTTCTACCCTGTGAATGACCTGTTTTTTGTATGTTAGTCTTATCCGAAATAGCTTAAGTATTTAAAAATTACTCATGTAGATATTATTTATATAAGAGAAAATATAATTAAGAAATTATATTTAATTTCATAATGAAAAGGATTCAGATAAAAGGTGTTTTCTGTATACAAATTAAAGTGTTACCTTGTTCTGATAAGAATGCAACGGAATAGATAATAAATGCATAATGCCACTAAAACCCTTTTTTGAAAGTAATTTAACATATGTTTCAAAGACCTGAGATATATTATTTTTGAATGAATATTATGCCCTTTGACCTAATCACAACAGAATAATTATTGGAAGCTATTTTTATCAAAATGCTAATGTTAGAATACTTAAGTAATTTATGGTAAATCAAATCTGTGTGATATTATGGAGACATTGACATAATTGTGAAGACTGTAATGACATGCAGAGCTTTTGCTACATTAAATGTAATGAGGTACAGAATTCTCTCTCCTGATTATAGCTATGCACCATTATACACGCGTGTGGTTAAAGACTGAATAGGCACTTGACAAATGAAAAACGGAAAACAGACTTGCCAAGAGAGATGATTCTGAATAATATTTCCTGCATTTTTAAATTTCTAGTATTGTAGATAAAGTATTGTCAGTAAACTCTATAATTTAAAAAAAAATTGTTACCTTCAGCTAGGTGAATCTTATATTTTCTTATCCTAAAGCAGTGGAGAAAGTGGCCTTGCCCAGTTTCATTCATTGCTTGTCTTGTTTGCTGACAAAGATGGAGCAGTTATGTAATATACCTCCTCTCTGGGGAAAGGGTATAAAGAAGGAACTTGGAAATAAGGTGGTGTAGGATATATGGCATTGGAGAAGGAAATGGCAACCCACTCCAGTGTTCTTGCCTGGAGAATCCCAGGGACGGCGGAGCCTGGTGGGCTGCCGTGTATGGGGTCGCACGGAGTCGAACACGACTGAAGCGACTTAGCAGCACCAGCAGGATATATGGCAAAAGAGTTTCCCCTCTCAGTCACATAAGTGTTTTGAGCGCCAGATAACACTTGGAGAGGGGTCTTGCCTTTCAGTGGGCAGTACATAACCATGTTATTATTAAGTCTTTGTGCTATAATGCTCAGGAAATAAGAATGAGGGGAAAAGATTATACTATTGTTTTAATACTGTTGTTATTAAAAGCTTATGATCTCTCAGTATACCAGATAATTAGTGTATAATGACAGTCTGCTCTTTAGTAGTGTGCAGTTNTTAAAAAAAAAAAAAAAAAACACCTGACAATCGTTTGGAACACAGCAAATTTATAAGCATAGGATTACATTAAAGTAAAAAATCTCATTTACCATCATATCGCATACGTGCTTAGTTGCTCAGTCATGTTCGACTCTTTGATACCCTAACCCTGTCCTGCTCCTCTGTCCATGGAATTTTCCAAGCAGAAATACTGGAGTGGGTTGCCATTTCCTACTCCTGGGGATCTTTCCACCCCAGCTCGAATCCACATCTCTTGTGTCTCCTACATTGGAAGGCACATTACCACTGAGCCACCTGGGAAGCCCACTGTCATGTTACTTATAATAAATCCTGTACTGGATGGAAGCAGTTCTACCTTATGAAGCAAGCTTTGTGTGTGTTTATATGCTTGCATGTGTGTGTGTGTGTTTTAAACACTCCTACAATTTGTGCAATTTGCCAGTTCAGTCGCTCAGTCATGACTGACTCGTTGCAACCCCATGGACTGCTATGCAATTTGAGCATACAAAAATTTAATTCTACAGAATCCAAAATTAGCTGCATGATCAGTGAGTGAACTAACAAAGTGATAATAATCGTATTCAGAGCAATAAAGGAGAAGATGCTCTATAAAGAAACATTAATGAGAAATAATGAACCTAAGCTGTTGTCAAAGCAGATGGAACCAAGCCTGTTGGGTAGTTTCCCATATGACAGGGAAGCTAGACTTTGAATCCCTAAGGTCCAGCTCTGGCTTCTGTTTATTATGTCACAGAGCTTTAGGAGAACTTTAGAAAAACTGGATTACCAGCAGCAGCACACAAGCACAGACGTTTCTGGAAAGGGTGTGGGAAAGCCAAGTCTCTTTATTTTAATATGAATTAAGTCTTCATCTCTGGTTTTGAGTTGAACTTGCTCTTGTTCAGGTTTTCCCACTAACACTTGCCGTGGCTGCAAAGCTAAGCTTCAAGGCATCAATTAACATCTCACACTTTGCCTCATCCGTCTCCTGCTTGTCACCTAACATTTTACTTGAATCACTTTCAAATTCTCTCTCTGAACAAACCTGTACTTATCCCATGATTGGGCTCTGACTTAATCAAGTCATGCTTGTTCATTTATTCTTTCTGTTTAGAACTGTGTCTGGGAAAATGAATACTTTTTACTTTTAAATTGTGGATTAAAAAATACAAATGTGTACAGGTTAAAAATAGATATATATTTTGCTTTCTGACACTACTTTATATTTTATAAATATATGGGTAAAACAAGGAAAATAAATATTTGAATTGTGTCATTCCAGGTGTTATACAGTTTCTTCATAGACGATTTTGAAATTACTTTTAAAGTTAGCATTACAATATTTTTTATGTTTTGTTGTCATAGACACAGATGTCACATTCTATAACAGGTTTGTGTCTGAATATAAGAATATAAGAAGCTTTTGGTAACCTGATACATTATAAAAATTTTAAATAAATTTATTATTTAAATTAACTTTCCTTTTACTCCTTGAAGTGTTCTAAATATATAATCACATCATCTACAAGTGCAGACAGTTTCACCTTTTTCTTTCCAATCCTTATGCCTGTAATTGCTCTATTTTTATCTAATTGTACTGAGTAATTCTTCTAACATAATGTTAAATATAAGAAGAATTTTCCCCCATATTTAATAAGAAAGCCCTTAGAGTTTCTCCATTAAGTAAGATGAAGGCTTTGGAACTCACACACACACACAGAATGGATATAAGAATCTTTAAGGATGTATTCATTGATTCCTACTTCATGTAGTCTTTCTCACATGAGTGGGTGAATTTTACCAAATGTATTTTCTGTGTCTGTAGAGATAATCGTATTATTTTTCTCCAAAACTCAATTAAAATGATGGATTATACCAATGGATTGCCTAATATTGATCTATCCTTGTATTTCTGAAATAAAAAGTATTTGGTCATAGTTTCTTAATTTTAATTACTATTAGATGTATTTGTTAATAATTTATTTAAATTTTTTTACATCAATACTAATAGGTGAAATTGCCTGTAATTTCCTTTGTGTTGCAATCATTGTCAAGCATAGGGAGCAATGTTATACCCACTGCACAGAAAGAATCTGGAAATTTCCCAATTCGACTGTAGTTTGAGTAGAACTGAAGCTATCTTATTCTTAACAGTTGAGTTGATAGACCCTCCCTGGAAAAGGAAATGGTAACCCACTCTAGTGTTCCCGCCTGGAATATCTCATCGACAGAGAAATCTAGTGGGCTACAGTCTATAGGGTCACAGAGTCGCACATGACTTAGCGACTGAACAGCAACAAAGACAGACCCTATATGCTATGCAGACCAGTTTGGAAGGGAGAACTCTAATTTCTTTATTCTATTGTAATTAGTTTGTTTAGACTCTATATCTCTATGAAGTCAATTTTTATAAGTTGTATTTTTCTTTAGAAATTATTATGTTTCATTTATTCGTCATCATCATTCGGTTATTTCATTTACTATGAGATTCATTCCGGACAATGGCATTTTGTCAATGTGACACCAGCTGGGGCTGGAAAAAATCACTTGTGCACTGAGGTTTGCTCTCTTGCTATGGTTAAAGGGCTGTGACCACCATGTAAACAAGCCTGAGCCAGCCTGAAGGAGGCTGCAAGGCCACATGGAAGAACCAGGATGGTGCACCATCAGCCTGCCAGCCGTCAGACACCCTGGTGAGGCCATCTTGGGCCCTCCAGAATCCAGCTGATCAGAGAGCCCCAAGAAGATTAGGCATAGTGGTCAAAACCAGAGGACCATCCTATCTTTCACACGAAGTGAAAGACAGGTGATCATTTTCAGCTGCTGACTTTGAGGTGGTTTGTTCTGCATCATGAGCTTAAGGATACAGAAGTCAACATCCAACAGAATTGCAAAATTCCAGGAGGAGGGCTGTTTAAATAGAGAGTCACTAAAGAGACTACATTCTGGAAGGTGAGAAGAGGTGAAGTTTTGAGTGAGTTGAAAGTGGGGTTGGTGATGAGGATGAAGAGGGAAGAGAACAGAAGCTGAGGGTAGAGCTGTGACACTGTGCTGCTGCTGCTGCTGCTGCTAAGTCGCTTCAGTCGTGTCCGACTCTGTGCGACCCCATAGACGGCAGTCCATCAGGCTCCCCCGTCCCTGGGATTCTCCAGGCAAGAACACTGGAGTGGGTTACCATTTCCTTCTCCAATGCGTGAAAGTGAAAAGTGAAAGTGAAGTCACTCAGTTGTGTCTGACCCTCAGCGACCCCATGGACTGCAGCCCACCAGGCTTCTCCATCCATGGGATTTTCTAGGCAAGAGTACTGGAGTGGGGTGCCATTGCCTTTTCCGTGACAGTGTGCAGGGGAAGGTAAAACAACTTGGAGTTTGGGTTTACAGTGCACTAAGAAGCCATTGCCTGGAAAATCCCATGGACGGAGGAGCCTGGTGGGCCGCAATCCATAGGGTCACTGAGGGTTGGACACGACTGAGTGACTTCACTATCACTTTTCATTTTCACGCACTGGAGAAGGAAATGACAACCCATTCCAGTGTTCTTGCCTGGAGCATCCCAGGGACGGGGGAGCCTGATGGGCTGCCATCTACGGGGTCGCACAGAGTCACACACGACTGAAGCGACTTAGCAGCAGCAGCAGCAGCAAAAAGCCATTAAAAGGGTCATGAGGAAGAATGTAACATGGGGTTTCTTTGAAAACTTACAGATGATTCCAGTGTATAAATCAAAGTTGAGAATCACTGGTTTAGATTATAGGAAAAGCCAATAACAAGACATTGCTAGCTACTTTAACCTTCTTTTGTATCTTTAGTCACTTACTAGGCGATCATTTGAAAGTGTACACTCTGCAAGGTGGACAAACCAAATGCCAAAAGTATAGGAGCCAAACAAATAAACAAAAGAATAAAGCAGAAGAGATTTTTAAGTTGGGACATTCTACTGAGTCCTACTGGTTAAAAGCAAGACAGCAAGCCCCAAGTGGAGTTGCTTATGCTAACCAAGCCCTATGTAACCAAAGTGAGACTTAGTTAATTATATACTTGCAGTTTTTCCAGAAATGGAATCTTCAACCACTTAATCAGCAATCACCTGATCAGTTAGGTCATCTGCCTGAGACACCCTGTCTTTCCCTAAAGGAAAATAACTTTGCAATAACCAATCTGCTTTTTAGCCTGGTATAACTTCCTCATTTCCACTTACTTCTACCAATAGCCTTCTGTTCAGCTCCGCAGAGCTCCTTTCATTTGCTAAATTGTATGCTGCCTAACTTGAATCAATTTTTGCTCAAATAAACTCTTAATTTTCTAAATATGCCTCAGTTTATCTGTGGACATACTGGCTTGTATTTCCCATGTTTCAACTCTGGGTTGGAGGGTAACAGAGAGAGGTAGAGATTGTAGCAAACAGAAACAGACGCCAGTAACTAAAGAGCAAAAGCCAGACGCAATGTTACAGCTTTTGAATTTTTAAGAAAAGCCACAAAGGAGATAACTAAAAGAAATCCACAGTTTTCATTTCTTTTAATACATGATAATTTTTTTAAAGTTTGGTTGCTCACCTTCCCCCTGAAAATACTGCACAGATAATACAACCTATATGACAAATTGGAACCTGAAGGCCCCAATTTAAGACTTGCTATCTGTAAAAATTTCAATTGAGTAAGAGAAAAGGGGCAGAGTATGACAAGTGAGATTTTCAATAAGAAAAAATTCCTGCTGCTCCAGGGGACAGAAGGCAGAGGTTCAGGACCTAAATTTGATGGAGAGGTAAGAACTGCACGATGGTGTGATCACTCACCTAGAGACATCCTAGAATGTGAAGTCAAGTAGGCCTTAGGAAGTATCACTAGAAACAATGCTAGTGAAGGTGATGGAATTCCAGTTGAGCTATTGCAAATCCTAAAAGATGATGCTGTAAAAGTGCTGCACTCAATATGCCAGCAAATTTGGAAAACTCAGTAGTGGCCACAGGACTGGAAAAGGTCAGTTTTCATCCCAATCTCAAAGAAGGGCAATGCCAGAGAATGTTCAAACTATTGCATAATTGTTCTCATTTAACATGCTAGCAAAGTCATGCTCAAAATTCTCCAAGTCAGGCTTCAATAGTATGTGAACTGTGAAATTCCAGATGTTTAAGCTGGATTTAGAAAAGGCCGAGGAACGAGAGATCAAATTGCCAACAAAAGCAAGAATACCAGAAAAACATCTACTTCTGCTTTATTGATTATGACAAAGACTTTGACTGTGTGGATCACAACAAGCTGTGGAAAATTCTTCAAAAGATAGGAATACTGGACCACCTTACCTGCCTCCTGAGAAATCTGTATGCAGGTCAAGAAGCAATAGTTAGAACCAGACATGGAACAACAGACTGGTTCCAAATTGGAAAAGGAGTATGTCAAGTCTGTATATTGTTACCCTGCTTATTAAACTTATATGCAGAGTACATCATGAGAAATGCTGGGCTGGAAGAATCACAAGCTGGACTCAAGACTGCTGGGAGAAATATCCTCAGATATGCAGATAAACACCCTTATGGCAGAAAGAGAAGGAAAACTAAAGAGCCTCTTGATGAAAATGAAAGAGGAGAGTGAAAAAGCTGGCTTAAAACTCAACATTCACAAAATGAAAATCATGGCATCCAGTCTCATCACTTCATGGCAAATAGATGGGGGAAGCAATGGAAACAGTGACAGCCTTTATTTTCTGGAGCTCCACAATCACTGCAGATGGTGACTATAGTCATGAAGTTAAAAGACACTTGCTCCTTGGAAGAAAAGCTATGACTAACCTAGATAGCATATTAAAAAACAGAGACAATACTTTGCCAACAAAGGTCCATCTAGTCAAAGTTATGGTTTTTCCAGTAGTCATGTATGGTTGTGAGAGCTGTGAAAGCTGAAAATGAAGAACTGATGCCTTTGAACTGTGGTGCTGGAGAAGACTCTTGAGAGTCCCTTGGACTGCAAGGAGATCCAACCTGATGTGAAGAACTGACTCCTTAGAAAAGACCCTGATGCTGAGGAAGACTGAAGGAAGGAGAGGGGAACAACAGAGGATGAGATGGTTGGATGGCATCACCGACTCTATGGACATGAGTTTGAACAATCTCCCAGAGTTGGTGATGGACAGGGAAGCCTGGCATGCTGCAGTACATGGGGTTGCAAAGAGTCAGACATGACTGAACTACTGAACTGAAAGTCCGCATGCTTGATATCAGTCACTGCTTTGCGGGTCACTAGAACTTAAAAGCAGACCTTGGATATAGAAACTTAAAGGAAAAAAAACTCAGATTTTTTTTTATTTTAGGGTCTCCTCTCTCTCTCTCTCTCTCTCTCTCTCTCTCTCTCTCTCTCTCTCTCTCTCTCTCTCTCTCTCTTTTTTCTCCTCTGGCTTTTTAAGCAAGTTTTCCCTCTCTTGCTTCTTTCTAAATCCTTCTAGCTCCCTAGTCAACTAAGTATATTGTATTCTTTGTCCATTCCAGAATTTATTGCTTCAAGATTCTACAAATGAACTCTTTTTTCAACCGCAGAAGTACATCCCATAGCAAATAAGAACATTAAAAGATGTTTAACATCATTAGTATTCAGGGAAGCTGAAATGAAAACCACAATGAAATATTTCTATGTACTCATCAGTGTGGCTGAAATAAGGAATCGTGACAACACCGAACCCTGGCAAAGATGCAGACAGACTGAATCACGTATGTTGTTACGAGGAAAGCAGAACGGTACAACCATGGTGGAAAATAGTTTGACACTTTCTTATAAAACTAAACATGGAATAACCCTGTGATCCACTCATTTCACTTGTGGGCATTTACTCCAGAGAAATGAAAACTCATATTCGTGTAGAAATCTGCATTAAAATACTCATAGCCACTGTATTCATGAAGTGATGAAAGAAAGCGTTAGTAGCTCAGTCCTATCCAACTCTGTGACCCCACAGACTGTAGCCCACCACCAGGCTCCTCTGTCCATAGAATTCACCAGACAAGAATATTGGAGTGGTTAGCCACTTCCTTCTCCAGAAGATCTTCCCAACTCAGGGATCAAATATTTCTTCTGCACTATTTGAAATAATCATACCTTTTTTCACTCCTAATCTATGAGTGTAGAGATTATACTAATAATTTCTGCTATTGAATCATCAAACCATTTGGTTGCCTGCTTTTTTCATTTAGAATGATGGAATTCTCCTGCTATGTCTGATTACCTGAGTTGTGTCTAAGCTTCTGTGCTCCGTGGACAAGGCTGTCCAGGACAGCCTAGCAGCTCTTCTTTGTTAGCCTCTGCAGCCAAATCCATCCTGGCAAAGGCCTCCTCATATGCTTAGCTATCCCTTTTCCCCACCCCCATCCCATCAAAGAACACAATTCTACCTAGAAACAAGCTTCCTTTATTGATGGACCAAATTTCTTTGGGCCACCATCATGAATTTCCTGGGCTTCCCTGGTGGCTCAGCTGGTTAGAATCCACCTGCCAACGCAGGAGACTCAAGAGAACTGGGTTTAGTCCATGGGTTGGGAAGATCTTCTGGAGGAGGAAATGAAAACTCACTCCAAAATTCTTGCCGAAGAATTCCATGGACAGAGGAGCTTGGTGGGCTGCATTCCACAGGGTCGCAAAGAGTTGGACGCATCTGAAATGACTTAGCACACGCGCACGTGGAAGTTCCTTAAAAAACTAAAAGTGCAGGTTTTAACTGAAAACCTGACTCCAAATTCTTTTTCCATTTCAATACATATGTTTTTAAAAATTATTCTCTCTTCAGTCGATTTTTATCTGGGAGAATAAATGCAAGCAGGATTTTATTTAACACTACTGATAACATTGTAAATGATTTTAAAGCTTGCCCTGAGAGGAAAGTAAACCTATAATCAGCACAAGATAAATCATCTTTATCTTTCACAGAAATAACTATAATCAAAGCTGTTCTCGTATCTCATGCATGCTGACCTCCTTTTTAATGGCTTGTATTTCAAACCTGAGCTCAGGCACAAATAGAAGACAAAATGGAATATGAATACATCTGCATCAGTAAGAAGAAATCTCAGATTACCTAGTATCAACCAGTTTTTTTGGCTTCCCTGGTGGCCCATATGATAAAGAAGCTGCCTGCAATGCAGGAGACACAGGTTTGATCCCTGGGTCTGAAAGTTCAATTCCTGGGTAGGGAAGATCCCCTGGAAAAGGACGTGGCAAATCACTCCAGTATTCTTGCCTGGAGAATCCTCATAGACAGAGGAGCCTGACTGGCTAAAGTCCGCTGGATCATTGGATCGCAGAGTCAAACACGAATGAATTAAGTTCCTTTTCATATACGTAGAGGCCATTTGGATGCTTGCTTCTGTGAAGTGCCTGTTCAAGTCATTTACTCATTTTTCACTGTAATGTCATACTAATCTATCAGCATTTTTGTTTACATATTTGGAGTATGAGTAGGAGGTACATGTATTGTAGACATCCTCTCAAAGCCTAAGCTTGCCTTTTCACTCTCTTCCTTCAGTCTTTTGATAAACTTAAGTTCTTCATTTTAATAAATCCTTTTTTCAGGTTTTGAACTCATATTCTTGTAACCTATATGATTAGAAAGCTTAAGAAATATATAGAGATATATATAGGAGAACTGAAGGGTGCTAACTTTAACCTTCTAGATAAATTATCTAAACTATAAAATCCACATTCAGTTTTTTAAAGGAAGAAATTATTATTTTTAAGGGAAAGGGAGTCCATTTCTTTTTCATTTGGGGCAAAAAAATGTTCAAGGAAAGATGAAAAGATTATAGGGAAAAGTCCCATGTACAGCTGAGAAAATCTTGGTACATGTATGATTTTAAGAATGTACAGTGATTCTTGTCAGAGATGGAGTCGTAGGCCCCATAGGCTATGCCAGGTTGGTAGCTTAGCAGCACTGAAACTTAGGAAAGGAACTGTTTCAGTCATTTGTTCTGAACTCCTAGCAAGATCTGGTTAAAAAAAATAAAGTGCTTCAAAATATTTTTTTAATGAATCAATAGAAATGAGTCCCAATTCAAAATGGAATATGCTCTTCCAGCAAAAAGACCCCCTTTAGCAGGGAAAATGTGTTTTGCTGAGAAAGGTGAAAATTTAAAGGGAAAGGTAATTTCAGCGAAATGCATATTAAAATGGCTCTTACACATAGATCGATACAACAGTGCATAGAGCCAGGAAATAAACCCACACATATACGGTCAATTAACTTGTGATGAAAGGAGCCAAGAATATATGAGAGGAAGAGACAATTTCTTCAATAAATGATACTGGGACAGCTGGAGAGTCACATGCAAAAGAATGAAATTGGACTGTATCTTATGCATTTTATCTCACAAAAATCAACTGAAAATGGATTAAAGACTTGAATGTAAGACCTGGAACCATAAAACTCCTAGAAGAAAGGCAATTAGTTCCTGGACACCAATCTAGGCAAGGATTTTTCAATTTGACCCAAAAAGCAAAGGCAACAGAAGCAAAAATAAGCAAGTAGAACAACATCAAACTGAAAGGCTTCTGAACAGCCAAGGAAACCATCAACAAAACAGAAAACAGCCTACCACACAGGAGAAAATACTTGCACGTCATAGATCTGATAAGGGGCTAATATCCAAAATATATTAAAAACTCAACTCAGTAGCAACTAAGTAAACCAAGGGGATCTGAACAGATATTTATCTAAAACAGACACAGAGTCAACGAGTACACAAAAAGGTGCTCATCATCACTAATCTTCAGAGAAATGCAAATCAAAATCACAGTGAGACACCAGCTCACACCTGTTAAAACTGCTGTTATCAGAATGATAAGAAATAGTGTTGGTGAGAATGTAACGAGAAGGAAATACTTGTGCATTGTTGAAAGTGAAAGTGAAGTCGCTCGGTCCTGTTGGACTTTTTGCGACCCCATGGACTGTAGCCTACCAGGTTCCTCTGTCCATGGGATTTTGTAGCTTACCCGCCAAGAGTACTGGAGTGGGCTGCCCTTTCCTTCTCCAGGGGACCTTCCTGACCCAGGGTTGAACCCGGGTCTCCTGCATTGCAGGTAGATGCTTTATGTCTGGGCCACCAGGGAAACCCTGGTGGGCATGTAAATGGGTGCAACTACTGCGGAAAACAGTATGGAGCTTCCTTTAAAAAATTAAAAATAAAACTACCATATGCTCCAGCATCTCCACTTCTGGATAGTTNCTTTTACAGCCTGCCAGATTTCTCTGTCCACGAATTCTCCAAGCAAGGATACTCGAGTGGGTAGCTATTACCTTCTCCAGGGGATCTTCCTGACCCAGGGGTTGAATCTGGGTCTCCTGCATTGCAGGCAGATTCTTTACCATCTGAGCCTTCAGGGAAGCCCTAACCTAACCAACACAACCTCTCCAATGTTTAATACAGCAAAATTTACTTCCCACTTACACCTTTGTGTTGTATGGGACAACGTACCCATAATATGTCAGCTTCTAGAGCAGTGATTCTCAAACTGCTTATCACAATAACCTGGGGAAGTTTCTTTTTTAAAAAAACTACAGAACAAAAATAATTCCCACAGCCTACCATAAAACTCCTTCAACTAAAAAGTTCTGAATTTGGGGCCAGTAAAACTGAATTTTTGTCAAGAATCTCCAGGTTAATTTACTGACTGCTCAGGTTTAAAAACCAGTGATCTAGAGCTGTGCTAGTCAAAGGAACATCTGGAAGCTTGCTGGAAACCAACAATCTCAGGCCTCACCCTAGACCTACTAAATCAGAATCTGGAGTTTCTCAAGATCTCCAAGTACACGGAAGTGTCTGAGAAGCACTGGCGTAGAGACAATCTGCTCTGTACACTAAGAACAATGTATTTGATAAGAAACAACACTATGGCTTAAACAAGTCTCCATTTCTGCCTCCTAGAAAAGGAAAAGAGAAGAAGCTTTATTTATTTGCATCCAGGAGAGTCTTACATCCAACCTCTCCAGTTTTGGACTTGGGAGAGGTCTAGGTTTAAGAATGTTTACTTAGCAGCTATGTGAACTTGATCAGTCATTTAACCTTTTTGAATCTTATCTAGAAAACTTAAATATTATTATTTTATCTAATAGGGCTGCTAAGAGATTTAATAAAATGTGAAGTATCTAGTACATGGCTCAGGACAGAACAGGTGCCTTACAAGTACTAGTTCAGAGATAGCAGGTTATAAGACAGAATAGATGAAAAAATTTTCATACAAGGGAGATGCAAACGGCTGGCTCTGTAGAGGAAACCAAGAGTTTACCCACAACCTCACCCTCACCAAGGAATGACAAAGCAGCATTGTGAAGGAGGGAGTCCCCTTGCTTTTTCAAAGGAAGTTTAAGAGATGTGGATGGGATGCCACATACTGTCTCCCCAAGCTGTGTGACAAGGGGCCAGGGCTTCATACAGTTCCTGTAATATTTCCCAGAATGGGACTGCTCCCCCCTCACCTACTGGGATACCTGCCAGCAACCAGCAGCATGGCAGCTTGAGGCTTAATGGCTCCCTGCAGCTTGTTAAGTCAGGGCAGAGGGAAAAAAAGACAGCAAAGGTCTTACAATCAGGAAGATTCTAAGACCAGCGAGGACACCTCTGCCTACATGTATCTACATATAGACATGTGTAACAGTGCCTATACAGAAAGCCAGGATGGCTTAATAAAATGAGGGGAGGGGAGATTCACAAAGTCTCTAAAACTCAGGGTGTGTTAGGCAGAAGCTAGTGGAGAAAGCAAAGTAAATCCACACAGGAGGCACAGATATCAAGATGAACTGTACTGAGTCAGATAATTAAAGGCCAGAGGGCAGCTTAAGTCTGGGAAAGGGAAGAGGACTGAAACCTAGCAGAGGAATACATTCTCTACCCCAACAGAGACAGGGAGGGGCACAGGAGAGAGCCAAGGCCAAGAAACACAGCAAAGAAATGGGTAGCCAATGTGCATCAAGATTAAAGGTGGCTCAGAGGTTAAAGTATCTGCCTCCAATGCGGGAGACCCGGGTTCAATCCCTGGGTTGGGAAGATCCCCTGGAGAAGGGAATGGCAATCCACTCCAGTATTCTTGCCTGGAGAATCCCAGGGACGGAGAAGCCTAGTAGGTTACAGTCCATGGGGTCGCAAAGAGTCAGACACGACTGAGCGACTTCACCTTCACCTTCACCCCAACAGAGACATGGAGGGGCACAGGAGAGAGCCAAGACCAAGAAAGACAGCAAAGAAATGGGTAGCCAATATGCATCAAAGATTAAAGATGTGTAAACGTTGCAATTACGTTAAGGAAATAATGACAAGTGAATAGCTTTAATTACAATGAATTCCATTTACGTATTAAATTTTTTTTTTTTTTTACTGCACTGTGGCACATGGGATCTTAATTCACCAATCAGGAATCAAACTCATGCCCCCTGCAATGGAAGCATGGCGTCTTAACCACTGGACCATCAAGGAAGTCCCACGTTACAGTGACTTTTAAACTAGTGAAACACCACAGGCGATTGGGAATAACCACTCAGTGGATTATGATACAGACTTTAAGAATGATAGAGTAGAGGACACTTACTAACATGGAAAGTTTCTCATGCTAGGTTATTAAATGAATACCCTTTTAAAGACCTAAGTCCTAGAATGTTAATTTTTTCCCTCAATAAACACATATGACATGCATTATTTTAAACGAAAAGGAGGACTTCTTTTCTGGTGATTAACAATCCACCAGCCAATACAAGGGATGCGGGTCTGATCCTTGGGTCCAGGAAGATCCCACAGGCCCCAGAGCAATTAAGCCCGAGCACAATTGGTAAAGCCTATGCTCTAGAGCCTGGGAGCCAGCCCACGTGCCACAACTACTGAAGTTACTGCACTGCAACAACAAAGAGTAGCCCCGCCTCTCCAAAACTAGAGAAAGCCTGCAGGCAGCAAGGAAGATTCAGCATAGCCGAAAAATACATAAATAATTTTAATTAATTTTTTTGAAAAAATACTTTGAAAAGAAGATTGAAGGATAAGCAAAAGAATTGACCAACTAGCCTCATTTTACACAAATCTTCATTTCTTGCCATGAATAATGAAAAACAAATCCTACAGTATTGAAGGATACTAATACTTAGTGTATAGATTATTCAGAAGAAAACAAGATACTCTCTGCTTTTTGTTCCCTAGAGCATCTTAAGGCATAAGCTATTTTACTCAGAATTAACAGGAAGCCTTATCTCTAAACTGCACACTACTAAAGAGCAGACTGTCATTATACACTAATTATCTGGTATACTGAGAGATCATAAGCTTTTAATAACAACAGTATTAAAACAATAGTATAATCTTTTCCCCTCATTCTTATTTCCTGAGCATTATAGCACAAAGACTTAATAATAACATGGTTATGTACTGCCCACTGAAAGGCAAGACCCCTCTCCAAGTGTTATCTGGCGCTCAAAACACTTATGTGACTGAGAGGGGAAACTCTTTTGCCATATATCCTGCTGGTGCTGCTAAGTCGCTTCAGTCGTGTTCGACTCCGTGCGACCCCATACACGGCAGCCCACCAGGCTCCGCCGTCCCTGGGATTCTCCAGGCAAGAACACTGGAGTGGGTTGCCATTTCCTTCTCCAATGCCATATATTCTACACCACCTTATTTCCAAGTTCCTTCTTTATACCCTTTCCCCAGAGAGGAGGTATATTACATAACTGCTCCATCTTTGTCAGCAAACAAGACAAGCAATGAATGAAACTGGGCAAGGCCACTTTCTCCACTGCTTTAGGATAAGAAAATATAAGATTCACCTAGCTGAAGGTAACAATTTTTTTTTAAATTATAGAGTTTACTGACAATACTTTATCTACAATACTAGAAATTTAAAAATGCAGGAAATATTATTCAGAATCATCTCTCTTGGCAAGTCTGTTTTCCGTTTTTCATTTGTCAAGTGCCTATTCAGTCTTTAACCACACGCGTGTATAATGGTGCATAGCTATAATCAGGAGAGAGAATTCTGTACCTCATTACATTTAATGTAGCAAAAGCTCTGCATGTCATTACAGTCTTCACAATTATGTCAATGTCTCCATAATATCACACAGATTTGATTTACCATAAATTACTTAAGTATTCTAACATTAGCATTTTGATAAAAATAGCTTCCAATAATTATTCTGTTGTGATTAGGTCAAAGGGCATAATATTCATTCAAAAATAATATATCTCAGGTCTTTGAAACATATGTTAAATTACTTTCAAAAAAGGGTTTTAGTGGCATTATGCATTTATTATCTATTCCGTTGCATTCTTATCAGAACGAGGTAACACTTTAATTTGTATACAGAAAACACCTTTTATCTGAATCCTTTTCATGATGAAATTAAATATAATTTCTTAATTATATTTTCTCTTATATAAATAATATCTACATGAGTAATTTTTAAATACTTAAGCTATTTGGGATAAGACTAACATACAAAAAACAGGTCATTCACAGGGTAGAAAAATGCCAACTTCTTATCTTTGGTGTACATGAATCTGGCCAGAAACACACCTAAAGAGTAGAACAATCAAACTACTGCTACCACTTCCTCCTCCACAACTGCCATTAATCACATCAACAATTTACTAAGCAGATATTCTAGGCACTTTGCTAATGGACCTCTTATTTAATTTTCTTCATGACTCTGGTAGGTAGATACTACTTGCTCCATTTATTTTAAAGGTGAAAGAAAGGTTTAGGGGAAGATATTTGTTCAAGGGTACAAAGCTAATAAGAAATGGAGCCCAGGACTTCCCTGGTGGTCCAGTGGCTAAGTATCCATGCTCCCAATTCAGGGGGCCCAAGTTTGCTCCCTAACTTCCCTGGTGGCTCAGAGGTTAAAGCGTCTGCCTGGAACGCGGGAGACCCGGATTCGATCCCTGGGTAGGGAAGATCCCCTGGAGAAGGAAATGGCAACCCACTCCAGTACTCTTGCCTGGAGAATCCCGTGGAGGGAGGAGCCTGGTGAGCTACAGTCCATGGGGTCGCAAAGAGTCGGACACGACTAAGCGACAAACTACTAACTACTAAGTTTGATCCCTGGTCGGAGAACTAGATTCCACATCCTGGAACTAAAATCTCGAAAGGAAGATCAAAGATCCTGACTGCCGCAGCTAAGACCTGGTGCAGCGAAATAAATAAGAAATGGAGCCTAGATTCAACCTATGAATCTCTGAATCCAAATACACAATACAGAATGACTGAACCTTATTCATACTTCTGACTAAAGTTTACTCTAACTCTTCTAGTAAAGAGACTACGAAATTGGAAACTAATGACCTAAGTTAAGATTTGACCTAAAAAACAACAGGTAGGGATTTTCCTTGGTGGTGCAGTAGTTAAGACTTTGCACTTTCAATGCAGTGGGGTGCAGGTTGAAACCCTGGTCAAGCTTCATGGTGAGGTCAAAATATAAAAATAAAAAAGAATTTCTTGCTTTGTCTGTTGAGACCAGTAACAGGCATATAAAGAAAATAATTATTTATCAAGGGCTTCCTCAAAGTGATTACATCTAACTGGTTGCTGAACAGATTTTTTTTTTTGGCTGTGCTGGGTCTTTGTTGCTGCAAGCAGGGTTTGTCTAGTTGCAGCAAGCGGTCGGTGGCTGCTCTTCATTGCAGTGCATGGACTTCTCATTGCTGACGCTTCTCCAATCCCACACAAAATAGCCTTCTGCTATCTTCAGGAGAAAATCAATAAATGTTTATAAATTTAGTAAAAGTAGACACAAACCACAAAAATTGTCCTACTACATTCTAGCCAATGAAATGGAGAAACATCCTATTTCTTCTCACACTCAAAAACCGTCCTGATGAAAACATCCCCACCTAATGTATGAGAGGGACTGGCGGCCTCTAAGGATCTGAAGGCCTGTAAGGCCATTCAAGTGGAATTAGTTTAGGAAACCAGAAGCTGCAGTCCAACCATAATTCTGGGTTGACCCCGGTTGCCACTTTTGGGTTAGTTTCTTCCATTTATCTCCTAGACCAGGAAACACATGAAGAATCTTGCTTCAGGTTAAGCTGGAGAGCAACACTCCTAGATATCACCAGGAAAAACTCATTCCTGATTCTCATCTTGAACCAGATCCAGGCACCACTCACAATCCAACAGAAAAAAATGCCCATATGTCAGCTTGACAAGAAGTAAAGACAGTTTTCTCTGATTGTAATGCCCATCAAGGATCAAATCAGAAAATAAAGCCTGGAGGGCAAGAGTCAACATGTTACCCCTATGTTCATTCTCCAACATCCCAAGCTTCCAACAGACTATTTATGAAATAAAGAGCATACCTCAAGCACTGAGGTGGTTGTCAACTAAGAGTACAATGCCTAAAAATGCATGTCTGCCTGTGTACACTTGTGCATGTGGCCTGACTGTCGCAATAACTGAGGGTCCAAGGTCCAGGGTTGCTGTCATCTATGGAACAGAAGCCAAGAATGTGAAACACCCAGCAACAGGAGGTAAAGTCCCAGAGAAGGAAGACACCACCAAAACACTTATCAATATTCCGGTTACGAAATGCTGCCCTAAAATTCTCGAATCCTTCCATAGGATTGCTGTTCAGGCCCTAATCTTTTTAAAAAAATTTTTACTTAAGTATTTCATGGAGAAGACAATGTCAACCCACTCCAGTACTCTTGCCTGGAAAATCCCATGGACGGAGGAGCCTGGTGCAGTCCATGGGGTCGCTAAGAGTCAGACATGACTGAGCGACTTCACTTTCACGCATTGGAAATGGCAACCCACTCCAGTATTCTTGCCTGGAGAATCCCCTGGACGGAGGAGTCTGGAAGGCTACAGTTTATGAGGTCTCAAAGAGTTGGACATGACTTAGTGACTGAGCATACACACACATGTATATATGTATGGGTGTGTGCTTCTATCTCACATCCTTTTTTTTTTTAATTTTTATTTATTTGGCTGTGGTGGGTCTTAGTTGCAGCACTTAGGATCTTTGATCTTAGTTGCAGCATGTGGGATATAGTTCCCCAACCAGGGCTTGAACCTGAGCCCCCTGCACTGGGCATGTGGTGTCTTTAGCCACTGGACCACCACGGAAGTCTCTCACATCTTCATTTATCAGTTGATAAGAAACTTAAGTTGCTTCCACATCTTGGCAACTGTAAATAATGCTGCTATGAACACTGGTGTTTGTTTCTTTTTGAATTAGGGTTTTTACTTACTTTTTTTTGGTGAGAAATCCAAATTATGATCCATAATTGCTGGGATCTTACAACAGTTCTATCCACAGTTTGCAAGGAACCTCCATACTGTTCTCCATAGTGGCTGTACTAATTTACATTTCTGTGCACAGCACACAAGGGTTCTCTTTTTTCTACATCCTCACCAACACTTGTTATTTGTGGTCTTTTGATAATAGCCATTCTGACAGGTGTGAGTGATATCTCATGATTTTGATTTGCATGTTTCTTGCAACTAAAAACGCTGGGCATGTTTTCGCGCGTTTCTTGGCCATCTGGTGTATCTTGTTTTTTAAAGGTTTATTTGTAGTTTTCAGCTGTGGCGGGCCTTTGTTGCCCCTGGCTGGCTTTCTCTTGTTGTGGCGAATGGGGGCTACTCTTTGTTGCTGTGCTCGGGCTTCTTATCACGGTGGCTTCTCTTGCTGCAGACCACGGGCTCGAAGCGCATGGGCTTCAGTAACTGTGGCACAGTGGCTTAGCTGCTCCAAGGCATGTAGGATCTTCCCAGGCCAAGGGATCAAACCAGTGTCCCTTGCACTGTGAGGTGGATTCTTAACCATTGGACCACCAGGGAAGTCCCTGTATTTCTTCTTGGAAAAATGTCTATCTGCCCAATGTTTAATTGGTTGTTTGCTCTTTTGATATTGAGTTGTATAAGCTGTTTACACATTTTGGGTATTAACCCTTTATTGTTTATACCATTTACAAACATTTTCTTGCATTTAGTAGGTTGTCTTCTCATTTTGTGGCTGGTTTCCTTTGCTATAGAAAAGCTTTAAAGTTTAATTAGGTCCCATTTGCTTATTATGCTCTTTTCCTTTTCCCTTAGGCAATATATTCAAAAAATACTACTGTGATTTATGTCAGTTTTCTTTTTAATATTTATTTTTTGGCTGTGCTGGGTCTTAGCTGTGGAACACAGGATCTTCGACCTTTGCTGTGGCATGCGGGATCTTTAGTTACAGCATGCAAAATCTTAGTTGTGGCATGTGGGATCTAGTTCCCTAACAAGGGATTGAACCCAGGCCCCCTGCATTAAGAGTGTAGTCTCAGCCACTGGACCACCAGGGAAGTCCTTTTGTCAGTTTTCTGCCTATGTTTTCTTCTAGGTGTTTTATCATAGTTTCCAGTCTTAAACATAGGCCTTTAATCCATTTTGAGTTTATTTTTGTATATAAAAAAAGTTCTAATTTCATTCTTTTA